>CM053793.1:116350967-116650967 GCA_028749045.1 Cupressus sempervirens
ATTAAATGTAACTTTTTGAGGGATAATCAATCAATTTCTATTCATTTGACATCATTTGAATTTGAAGAAGAGCATGAAGAGATAAAGGCAATCTATGTGATTTAAGAATCTACATGAGATTTAAAAGGATATTTGACACCATTCTAGCAGGATTCAAAGGGTATTTATCATGTACCGAGCTACATAGTTTTACATTTCACAAACCCTAGTTTTGTGTAATGGTGTCTAGTTCTTCAGTAGAAAAATATGTAGAGGGAAAAGAGGTTTTAAATGTTCAATTGATAATTAATGAAATAAAACAACCTACTTATAAGGTTATCTTGTATATAGCTTATAAATAGGATTCCTCCAATGCGTTATCCATGATACAACCACAAATCTTGATGATTCAAGATTTTAGAAATTGTTACACATGAAAAATTGGAAGAATATAAGATATGGAAATTAGGGAAATATATGGGAAACTATTTGAAAATAGAATTTTGAATGAAGAGTTTAAGATTATTGAGAAGAAAGGGTTAACTCATGCCCTAGATTTCCCCAATGTATTTAAGATAGAGTGGATAATTTTTTTTTAATATTAAAATCCATGATAGCTTTGTGTAGTTAGAGAATGAGCCAGTAAAAATTAGTAAGATGATTTTATAGAGTAATAGGGTATCCAACCCTAGATCGGCCAAAGACCATGAGAAGTGAAGCAAAATAAATAATTTGAAAGAACATAGGGGCTATGTAGAATAATAGGGGAATGAAAATGGATACTATCATAGATCCCCTGATAGATTTTGTACTAAGGGTCATAGCATACAATTTTTATCAATCTAGAAGATTAAAAAATGTACCCTACATTGTAGTTGATATGGATTACAAAATTGTGAAGAAGGATCATACTTATGATCTTGTCGAGTTGTAGTTGTAATAATTGATTGAGAATATGGGAGCTATAAGGAATATCAAAAGTGCACATTTTAAATTTAGATATATTCTTGTATATATTTTCTTTTATGTGCAAAATACATTGCCTATATTTGGTAAGGTTGCATGGAAGGGAACAGACCTATTGTAGTTCAGATAGGTGAATTTATTGAGCAGCTAGGTGATAACTTTGAATATTCCATGTCATGTTATTTTGAAGGTTTCAAAAAATCTATAAAGGAAAGATTAAGGATACCAGTGTCACTGGTGGAGAAACATTTTGATGATGTTTTCTTCCTAGTTAATATTGATTTCACATATATGCATAAATTCCCAGGGTGAGATGGCTAAGGCCATTAGGATATGAAACAAATGTTGATGAGGCCTCTGTGGAAATCACAATATTACTTGCAAAAGAAGTGGATGAGGAAGCCATAGAATTTGAAAATTATGACTTCTCCAAATCAAAGATCACTATGGAATTGAAGACTACTTCAGTGATTAGGAAAAAGAACACACTGGTAAAGAAATTGAAAGAAATATTTGGTGATGGAGCCAAGGAAGAAGAAGAGGAAGATGATGAAGAAGTAGAGGGAACACAAGCTTAAGAACCATTGTCATTGACACAAGGTTAGGGAGAAGACTAGCAAGAAGATGAATTTGGAACTGTAGAAGGTGCTGAGGAAGAAGAAGTTAGCGAAGCACCTACAACTACTAAGATCAAAAGGAGAAAATAAAAGACTCAAAAAAAGAACAAACCAAAGAAGGTTGCTAAACTCAATCAACCCAAACCTATAACACCTACCACAAGGGGTAGCACTAGATTCATTGCATAAAAGGATAAATAAGTAGCCAAGCCTAAAGAGAAGATATCTAAAGCAAAGAAGAGATTGATGAAGTATGTTGCTTAAGCTTAATTTGATGAAGAGAAGACTAGATCATATGAAGACAACCAATTTCAAGTGGTAAGTCATATTCCCTTTTCAGATTTAGACAATTTATGTGAGAAAATTAGGAGCAATGCTGATTTATCAAGATTCTCTCACATTGAGTTTGACAATATTGGGAAGATTGAGATGAAAAAAGTTGAAGAGGTAGTATATGTCATCATGGCTATATTTAAAAAAACTCCTCTAGAACTTGCCAACTCCATACCTAAAAGTTTATATGATAGAGTTGAGAAAAAATATAATTATATTTTAGACACTGAAAAAAATTAGAGAGACAACCCTTGCTTAAGTTATGCTAGAACTTAGTAGGGTTGAAATGTCTAAACTCAAAAAGAAGTATGTTGTAATATTTGTGCCAAAATATAGGGCATTCAACATATTTCAAAACAATATAGAGGATGTTGTACAAAAGTCCAAACAAATGTGGAAGATAACATATGGAATGTCAACATCTAGAGAATTTGACAAAAAACCTATTGAGGTAGGAGAGGATGAAAAAGATGACACTAAACAAGGCACAATTAAGGGAGGCACACATATTAATATAAAAAACCAGCAACCAACTGAGGAAGAGAAGCAAATAGAATAGAGTGTACAAGACACACAAATGGTGAGTGCTAACCCTCCATAGGAGACATGTGTAAATAATGAAATTGTCAAAGTAAAGAATGTTTCTAAGACTATTAATTAGAACATTAATCCCCTTATAGAGGATGATTTTAAAAAGGATACTTATCCAGTCCACTCTGTAGGCCAAAATTTGTGACAAAAATACACTATCGAGTGTAGATGAAATTCAAAAGAATGAAACGATAAATGCATGGGAGGAAGTGAAAACACAATAAACATCTATAATCACTCCTCAAACAACAATTTTAAAACCTTCACAACCTATAGTGGTGTATCAAAAAAAGGAGACAATAAGTTTTACTATTAGTATACTTATGTAAGATACTCTAGTCTTAGTGAATGTACTAGAAATTGAAAAAGAAAAGGATGAAATAGTTGGAGAAGACAAGATAAAAACACCAAAAAATGATGGCACTCAAGGCCAAATAGGTTAGGTAGATAAATTTGCACCTCCAACACATGATCAAGGTGCAATTAAAACCTTAGAGGGAGAAAAGGACAAGTCTAAGGAGTCAATTTTGACACCCAAGCCAAAGGAGCTACTAGCTATTCAAGCACTAGTGACATTACCAAAATTTTATACTCCTTTCTCTCAAACTCTTTAGAGGCCGAGCACAAATGCTACACCATTTCAATTCTCAAATTCAAGTCCTAGCTCATCTAAGTTAGAAGAGGTAATTACTTATGGAAATGTTAGCCTATATGAAGAGGTTGTATTGCGTAAATTTGATTTGTCAAAGATCACAATTGAGTAGATGGATGTATTACAAGAGGCCCTAAAAAAGAAGAAAAATCAAGAACTACTGAGAAGGGAGCATAGGTAGAAGCAAGGTTTGGTTGACATCAAAGGGATTTTTCTAGATGCACTCAGCCTATCGACTCTAGGTGAAAACAAGTCAATCATTGAAAAATTAACCAATATAGTGGAAAGAGTTAGTGACATAAACCTAGATAATGTAAAGTTACTAGAATGGTCTGAAAGGAAGTTTCAAAATAAGGTAAATGAAAACATATCAAGTGCTATTGCACTGTCATAGGTTGAGATAGCACCAAGATAGAAAGTGTGAGGAAGTTACTAGAGAAAATTTTATCTGTGTACACCAAACTGGGTAATTCTACACCCTTCACACAAGAAGTAAGGAATCATATCATGAGTTTGGAGAGCCATATGTTGTCATCTAGTGCTACTTTGACCAAGTCTCCAACTAAAAGTGAGAAACATTTAAGGAACCTCTTGCAATCCCAAAGTTAGTTAGCATCATTAAAATTAGATGAAGCCAAACATAAAGGATAAAATGATCAACATCTAGTCAATATTTACTCCTCACATGGATATATAACACAACGAAATAGGCTACGTAGACAAACTTATAAAAAAAGAAGCGATCTTTCCACAATGGAGAACTTAGCACACCTTTCTACTGAGTTGGCCATCCAAATCAAGTCTTTGGAGGTAGCTTCTAATGATTGGGATACAAATCTTAAGATTATACTTGAGGTCCATAAATATTTTTTGGAAAAATACACTATTAGTGTATAACCCATTGACATCAGTGTAAAAAATGGAGACTAAGAGAAATGGGGAAGAAAGCAAGCAGAGAAAAGAGATATCTATACCCAAGATGGCATAAGAGACAAAGAACAAAGGGAGAGTAAGAGAATAATAAAATGCAAAAATTAGTTCAGACAAGCACAAAGAAATAGTATCAACTAATGCAAATCTACTCAGTAGGAGAAATATTTTGATACAAAATACAGAACATAACTAAAAATTCAACTCAAGGGAAGCTATGAAATTTTGAGGTATAAGTCATGTGTTGCAAAATTTTGATATTTTAAAATTTTTCATAGAAGAAAAAGAAATATCTATAATATGCTCATATAGATAAGATCATTAATGCATGACAAGTGTTTTTGACACTCATGTTAAAGGGGGAGATTGTTAATCTTAGATTGATTTTGACAAGTGAATGCCTATACACTTAAGTCATTTACTTAGTTCATGCTAAACAAGTAACATATGCTAAGCAGAACATGTAAGTTAGAGCATGTCAAGTAAATAGTGAGTGTCAAGTCACTCATGTAATGAGTCATCCAAGTGCTGAATAGATAGTATGTGCTGAGTGACTTAGGTTCTAAGCAAGTAGTGCATGCCAAGTCATTTAGATTTCAAGTGATAACATTAAAGTCATAGTTAGTGTTGAGCATCAAGGACTTCAGATACTGAGTAACATCGTTGTGACATAGTTATTTGTATTAGCACAAACTTTTATGTAAATTGTTTTCGAGATGACTTGAGGATTGATTTACAATCTTTTGTTGATAAGGATGAATTTTAAGTGTAGATCCCTATGTATTACATGTATCCAATCATATTAAGGGAAGGTTTAAGCAGCAACATGGATGAATCATAGTCATTTATTTGTACCTAATTGTAAGTCACCTAGGTCTTCTTAAGGAGGAAAAACCCTAAATGCTCAGAGAGAGAGAGAGAGAGAGAGAGAGAGAGAGAGAGAGAGAGAGAGAGAGAGAGAGAGAGAAGAGTAGAGGAGGAGTGTTTGCATATGCAAATAGGATATTCATGGTGACCAAGGTATTATGATTTGAGTTACATTGTAGATTTAGTTAAAAGAAAACAAAGGAAGGAAATAGTGGAAAATATAGAAGCATTTAATCAAAAAGGATCAAGTACACATTAGTATAGAGGTGATCTAGCATCAAAAAATAGATTGCTAATCACAAGATCATTGATGAGGCATTCTAATAGGTGAATTAGTTAAATTTCTTAATAGAGTAGTCCTAATAGACAGTATTGAAATCCTCTAACAAGGTGTTTACTTAATTATGAGTTAGGATCCTTTAATCAGGCACACTTCTAATAGGGTTTTGAAATCCTTTAATAGGGTAAGACCCAATAGTATTTTTAATCTTTTAATAGGGCATATATTTTACAAGGTAGATCATGTTTCATGATAAAAAATTGTAACCTTCATTAAATATACTTAATCACTGGAGTAGTGAATATTCTTTCATGTCACCCCCACCCCAGTTTTACCTTCTCACTGGATGGTTTCTAGGTAATCATATCTTGTGTCATATATTGTAAATGCTTACTTATTTACATACTTGTTTACATCATGGTATTTTAGTTTAATTATTGAATTATGAGATAGATGTATGGTGAATGTTTTCATGGGTAAAAATTTGAAGCATTGATTCACCCCCTACTCTCAGAGTTTACCTTTCCTATTGTAATTCCAACATGGCTTTCATCCAAAACATAGATAAATATAGGTTTTAGTTTTGCCGAAGGCCACAAGTTTTTAACAATATTACAAACATGATAATAATAGAATTAAATTTTAACTAGAAATAATTCTTGACCTACGGTTATAAAACAAAACATTTTCTAAAACTAATATAGCAACATAGCACCATGATATGGATACAGTTATTTCAATGGCTCGCATAGTTCTTGTAACTGATCTGTCATCAAATTTTAGTTTTTGCAGCAAAAACCAATAAAATCTTTTTTATTTTCTACCATATTTCAAGATTCACCCATTCCCTTACAACTTTATTAAATATACTAAATCCCCTTAATAATTAATGACATCAAAGGACTTTAAGAGAGATCAACAAATAATAAAATACATAAAGAGACTAAAAAAGAAGACACAATTATACACTTATCATTACCCCCAACTAAAGGAGATTGCATGTCATCATGAAAGTTAGGTGGACGAAAAAACTCAAAAAATTGGGCAAGGATTTTCTTAGAGACTCCTATGAAATGTGTGGTGCCTTTTCTTGAAGTAGTGCCTTTCCCTTGATCCAAAATTGTTTGCAATTATTTTTATAGTTATTGATTAGATTGTTGAAGCTCAATGATCTTTTGCCACATTTGTGTAGGGATACACATTTCTCCATAATAGGGGTGTCAAATGGTCTAAAGTAGAGGATACCTATTTCTCTATTGTAGGGACTTCAAAAGGGTCTGAACTAGGGGATACTTGTATCACTATTATAGGGGTTTCAAAAGTTTTTGAAGTATTTAAACTTTGCAGGGCTTCTATTTGATGCGTGTGTTTCTCAAGAACTTGGTCAATAATAGACTTTTCTTTAGGGGTATCCTTTAGTGTTCCAAAATATAGGAGTCAGGTTTCCAATATTGCACTAGAGGCTAGGATAACACTTTCACTCATTAGCCCAATTTCTTATCAAACACATGATCAAAAAATCATCCATGATGATCCAAAGAAGGATGGAAGAAGCCTAAAACTTAGAAATTTTACAATTTAGATTTTGATATTTTCCCTTTGTTTACACTTTTTAGTGGTCTTCTCCAAAATTTCATGAACCTGATTTTGCAAATGGTAAATTCTATCAATGAAGTTCATTGCATTTTCTTTCTTCTTATCCAAGCATGGTTTCAAATTGGGCTACATAGCTAGAATAGAAATATTTTTTGGTGCAAATGATTGATAGCCAAGACAATCATCAAAGGGGATATGGTCAATTGAACTGTGAATTGTCCTATTGTATCTCTTTTGTACATAGGGAATACTTTCATCCTATCTGTAAGGATGTTTTGAGTGATACATATAGAATATTTGAATGATCATGCAATTAACAACCTTAGTTTCACCATATGTCCGAGCATGGAATGCAATTGACTTTGTTAGTTTTTTGTCCATCATTGCCCATAATGAAGACCAAAATTTACTTAGAAACCTACTATCCCTATATAAAATAATATTGCTTGGTAGACCAAAATGAACCCAAACATGCTCAAAGAAAAGATTTGTGATGTCTTCTGTAGAAATTACCTTTCTACAGGCTACCAAGATTGCTATTTTTGAAAAAAATTCTACTAAAACATATACATAATCATGAACCTGTCTAGTGGTAGGAAGGCAATACATGAAATCCATAGAAATTGAATGCCAAGGATTTTCTTGAATGGGAAGTGATAGATATAACCCATTCTTATGATTTGTATGCTTTGCAATGGCACATGCTATACATTCTTGAATGCATGCAATCACATCATTTTTCATTTTTGGCCAATAAAATATCTTTGAAGTATAAATAAATGCTTGATGAGCATAAAATTCATCATAATTTTCATGTTGGGGATAAGATATGCTTGCATTTTCAGAAGGAGAGATTGTACGAACCTTATAGAAAGATTCACCCTGTTCATTATGGTCCATACAATATTATCAAAAAAATTGGTGAAAATACATTTGAACTTAATTTTCCAGCACTCTTGGGTATTCATGCAGTCTTCATTGTTGAACTTTTGAAGCTTTACTTTCCTCCATTACTAGACATTGCAGATGTTTCTAAGGAGATCAGTCATATAGAATTACATCCAATAGTGGCTAATCCTCTCCAAATTGACTAAGTTATGGAGAATTCTATGAAGAACTTTAAGAACCAAACTATTTACCTATATCTTGTGGTGCAAGCATATTAGTTTTATCATCAGGGGAATTGGCTTACACATGAACGAATTACAATTCATTTTCCACACCTACTACAGAGTGTGGATTTAATGGGGCCCATTACCTCTCAAGGGGAAGGAATGTTTAGAATATGGTCCATGATGATCTAGATGAGGTTGGCAGAAGTAGAGAAAGGAAATATCAAAATCAAAATTGTTTTTATTTTCTATGTTTTAGTAATTTACATTTTTAGAGGCCTTCAAGGTATTTATAGGCCTTGAAATCTTCCAACATTCTTTGTTGTTTAAATTTGGATATAGATTATTAGATTACCTTTCCAATGGTTTAGGTGACATACATTTTTGAGCTACATGTTAAATTTTTTTGATTAAGTAAAATATGTTTTTATTAGGGGTCCCTAAAACCCACTAGTTAACAACGTAAAATAAACAAACAATTCAAATCTAGAAACTAAGCAATAGAAGAAATAATAGGCTAGGCCTAACCAACAAATGAAGGCAAAAACCAAAAGGCAAAAAGTTAGGAAAACAACAAAAACTAGGAAGAGTGATCAGGGAACAAGATCTTTAACTAGCTCCTATTTCTTTAACTTCATCTATTCCTTGGCCTCCACCTCATCAGTCTTTGAGTGACTATCATCCTGAGAAGCTAACTCCTCCTACTTTCTATTTTCCACTCTACTCTTTTTTCTTGGGCTCTCCTCCTATAAAGATTTCTCCTCCTCAATCACCTTGGTCCCATTAAAATCCTTCTCCTCCTTACCCTTTTTATTCTCCTCCATCATCCCATGTAGATAAATCATGTTATCATTTAGACCTTTTATAATGTTAAAGTTGTGATTAGAGAAGCTGTGAAGAGTAGTCCCCATCCTTTCTACCCTTTTTTAAATCTCAAAAACCATAGCTTCTAGCTTGCTAAATCTAACATTCTCACCTAGCCCTTTTGGACTATCTTGACCCTATAATCTATACTTTATTTCCTTAATTTCATGAAATATCTATTTTAAGGACCAAAAATTATCCATGAGGTTGTTTATGGCATTGTTCAAGAAATTCATACCTAGCTCCTTCGCATTGTCACTTAAAATAACTAGTCCAAGATCAATAATCTCTTCCAACCAAATTGTACCATCCCTACCCTTGAGCACCTTCGAGTTTATGTGTTCTTTGACAAGCCCCATCTTGGTTGTACCTGCATGGAAATTCCTCCAAACAATTTTTCTTCCCTTTTTGTCCAGAGAAACTATTGTTTTAACCACATGCTCTACCTCTTTCCTTTCACCCAACCTTTAGAAAAATACTCCTTCCACTTTCCCTAAGCCCTCTCAACCTCTATTTACCCCCTCTTTTCTTTTCGACTGATCTTGCCTCTTTCCTACTTGCTTGAGCCTTGTTAGGTCCCACCTCTCTCACATTTTCTTCCCTTTTCTAGTCCATCTCCTCTTCCTCATCATTATAGTCTTCCTTTGACTCCTCCTCCTATTTTTTTCCTTTTCTTTGAGCCTCTCCTTGGCTTCTTTTTATTCTTCTTACCCATATCCTACCTTGTTTTTGCTACCTTCTCTTCTTCTTCTTCTAAATGTATACCTACATTATCCTCTATGTCTGATGAGAGGTAAGAGCTCTCCATTTCCTTAGAAGAAACCACCTTCTAGGAAACAACATTCCATGAGTTTGAGCTTTAAAATGCTCATATAAGAGTAGTAAAAAACCCTCATGGAAGGTAGTGTTAGAGTAAAATTTCTTCTTAAAGTCCATTATACTCTTACTAGTAGAGAAAAACAACTAGTAGGGAATGGAAATCTTAGTCCCATACTTGAAATGATTAAGGATAATGAAATGGTGGGTTTGAATCCTATCAAACCCATTGTAGAGTGTGATATAAGATATAATTTCCCTAAGGCAAAACCATTTTATTTTCTTAATAGATGCACGCTCTAATAAGAACCCATCTTAACTAGCTCCTTAATTTCCTTCAAATCCCTAGCAAAATCCTTAACCACATTCAAGGAAATTTTCTTGTCCCTATAGAATTTAATAACCTAGTTTGGGGAGTTAATCGCCTCAACAATAACCTCTTCATTTATCTAAAACTCCACCCCATCAATCATTCCCTTCCCTTCTCTCGATGTCTTCACCATTAGATCAATGATCTTTGGGTCCTAGCCATAAAGTTTTTTGATGAATGATGAGATGCTTCCTTCCTTCAATTTCTCCCACATCTTTGATCACACTCCCCAAACCTATACTTAAATCCATCCTTAGACAAGAAAATGATATAGTAATTGATAAAAATCCTTAAGATAGCCCATAAAACATTCTAGTAAATTCTCCAATAATGAAACCTATGGATCAACTCATGCAAACCTCTTAGTACAAAATATGATATATAAACAAAATTAATTATCATTATTGACCTTAATGATGCCTATTTTCCCTTGGATCCTTCCCAGATCTATAATACTTTTTGTGTCCACTCGAAAAACCTCTCCACTTTCCCATGTTTTTGATATGTCTCTACTTATGGCCTCATTTTCCATCCAGTCAGAAACCGCATTACCTTCACAATATACATGAGACACAAAGACCCTATTGAAGGAAAGAAATTTTTTTTTTCATTTCCTTGATAAAATTATTTATACTCCATGTTGGAAGATGATCACCACTTAGGCATTTGATAATGTTGTTAAAGTCCTCTCCAACCACAGACATTTGATCCCAACATCTTTAGCCAATTTTATAGTTTGGAGGGTAGCACTAGCCTCAACATAATGGTTTGTTTGAAAACCCAAGGGGAAAGTAATTTCCACTATCCCATACCCCTGACTATTTCTTATCACACCTATGCATCCTACCTCTCCTTGGTTGCCTTTAGCTTCTTCATCAAAGTTGTCCTTGTGTGACCCTTTTGAAGGTAAGGACCAAGAACACTCCTTTCTTTTAGTCTGAGAGTCAATAATTCTCTCAATTTCACCTGCAAAAGGGTTGGTTACTTTTATAAACATAAAGTTTTCCAAAAGGGCATTTTGAATTTTTTCTGATACTATTCTAGCTATTAGGTTAGGACCCCTAAAAATTTTGTTATTGCATTCTTTCCATATGCCCCAGCTAAAATGAGGCAAGGCCCATTTGCTAATAGCATGGAGATCAAAACCCTTCTAAGAATTATGCCACTACCTTAAGAATTCAATAGTAGAGCTAGGAGCACACAAACTCATCCCAAAAGCTTCATTGAATAAAGGACCAGAGAGGACTGATGTGAAGAGGAAAGTGTTCCCATCACAAAACAAGACATAATGGGATGGGTTCCTACAACAATGTAGTCAAATTTTTTTGGTTGTTTTTCATCTTGAAAATTTAATCTTAAATGTGAAGAAGCCAAAAATGAATGATGGTGAATTCCTTATTGACAACAATAGAGAATGCTTCCAATATAATTTAAGCCGATTCCTATTAACAAGAAGTGTGTGATATTTTGAGTTCACACTATAGAGCTATACGACACAATTATTAAAAACATAAGAAATTTCATAGGGACCTAGTTGTTAGAGGTTTAGGTGACTCTACAACACCCCCAAGATAAAAAAAATGACCAAGATAACTTGCATAAGAGATTGTCAAGAAAATTGCATGAAGATGCAAGAATGCTATTATGGATAATGGACTTGATTGACATCCAATGGATTAATTTAAAATGTACATATAGGCCTCCTCATATAGAAGAGGCAATGAGAGACAATGAGAAGGAGAAGATAAGCTATCACCCACACAAGGTGGAATCACATGTCCATAAAAGTTGGATCATCCTCCATTATGCAATGAATTATGTGTGATGATGAGGATGATAATGTGATGAGTACAGTAAAGGTGGAATGCGATAACAACTATGACTATCTAGAGTGGAATTCTCCTACTCCATGTGTTTAATTGAAGTGAAAAATCCTAAGTGCCTAATCACAAACTACTATTCAATGCATTATCCTATGTAAGCTTATGTAAGTGTAATTAGTAAATACTTAAGTACCTTAACACCGCCTCCCCCCCCCCCAAGTGAAACTTAGGGGAATGCACTTAAACTCAAAATGCAATATGGGTCCGGCTACTAGGCCATTTTAGGTACCCATGTACAACATTAAATGTAGTACATGAAATGTAATCTCTCACAAAGTGGAGAAAGAGAGAAAACCTCATGGGAAAAACCCTCCTCCAGAAAGATAGATGAAAACAAGATGCATGGATGGGTGGAGTAGTCAAGATCCCCCAAAAATTGCATACATCCTGTATATACAAAGAAAGATCCACCCGTAGGAAGGAAATAAGGAGACATGATATCCCCTAGTAATGAATAAGCTCCAGTGTAGATGAAGTGTACTTGCAAGAAAAATATAATCCAATGCTTACAAGAAACATGTCTCCACTTAGGAAGAGATAAATACATCAAATGATGAAGAAGACACTAGATGGAAAAAGTGAGGAAGGAGGAAGAAGGTCTCTATGTATGTACCTTATTTTCATCTCTCTTTTTGGAGGAGGGTTTTTTTGATGAGGTTTTCTCTATTTCTCCACTTTATGAGAGATTACATTTCATGTATTGCATTGCATATTGTACATGGGTACCTAAAATGGCCTAGTATCAAGGACCCATCTTGTATTGTGAGTTTAAGTTCATTCCCCTAAGTTACACTTTGTGGGGGTGGGTAACGGGGAGGGTGTTAATGTAATTAAATATTCACTAATTACACTTACTTAAGCTTACTTAGAATAATGCATTGCATAGTAGTTTGTGATTGAGACACTTAGAAGTTTGCACCTCAATTATACACATGGTGTATGAGAATTCCACTCTATGTGGTCATAGTTGTTATCTAATTCCACCTTTAGTATACTTATCACATTAACATTCCCATCATCTTCAGTAATGCCACAATTACAAAGCTACAATCTAATGGAATTGAACTCAGAGAAAAAGTATTGAATCTTGTCAACATCACATGGATTTAGATCTATGAGCTCATTCTCCGACTTAAATTTTCTTAATCTATCAGGTTTACCAAAGATTCCTTCTGATGTTGTCTAGGCATCATGAGAATGTGTGCAATACCTATAGCTAGTCCTAGATCCTAATAATCATTCTAAGAAATCTAATACTTATCAATTGATTAGAAACTACTTATTTCCATTCATGATAGTTATAGTGACCGAGTAATGGAACTTTTGAAAAATCCATAATGAATCAAAGAATGATTAGAATCAAATAATAACTCCTTCAAATTATTGATTCAATTAAGAAAACTGAAATCCAAGTATTCACCAAGTGCAAATATAGCCAAAAAAGGCCTATTCTGAAAGTGATATATCTACTTCAAATCATTGAGATCTGATTATAGATCTAGAAAGTAGAGAAAAAATCACACACTTTCAAAAAAAATTGTAGCTGAAAATGTTATCGAATGTGCCCAAACAAAGCGTTGAAAGTTGCACAAAATGGGATTCACAATTTTCAAAAATATTCAGAGACAAAGATCCAAAATCACTTGCACCACTATGTAGAATGTGAAATTCTACCCGAAAGCAAAAAAAAAATCTTGGAAAAATGACTCTGTATGAGGGAGATATCATTGTTTGAAAATTGCCTCTAAATTTTTTATTTTCTGAATTGCTGCCATCGCACCTTCAAAAATCCAATGGCTATAGATTTGGCCTTAGATGTCTGATTTGGATGAAAAAAATTCAATTTAGGGGTTTTTGGACCTCCTCTATATGGTGCTAACATTTGATTTGTACCAATAAGCTCTATTTTTTTCCTAGAATAGAAGGTCATAGAATATGAATCCTGAAATATCCTCCAAATTATGATGTCCAAATTGCCGATGTTGAACTAGTAATAAGTTAAGCCAAGATTGCACTTCTTGAGAAGAGGTCTTCACATAACCTATCTTTGATACCATGTTAGAGTTTTAGGTAACTCTACAACACCAAGAGGATCAAATGAAAGACCAAGATAACTTCCATAAGAGATTGTCAAGACAATTGCTTGAAGATGCAAGAATGCTATTATTGATAATGAACTTGATTGACATCCAATAGATTGATTAAAATGTACATAATAGGCCTCCTTAAATAGGAGAGGCAATAAGAGACAATGATAAGGAGAAGATAAGCTATCACCCACACAAGGTGGAATCATATGTCCACCAAAGGTGGATCATCCTCCATTATGCAATAAAGTATGTGTGATGATGAGGATGATAATGTGATAAGTACACTAAAGGTGGAATGAGATAAAAACTATGACCATCTATAGTGGAATTATCCTACACCATATCTTTAATTGGGGTGCAAACTCCTAATTGTCTCAATCAAAAACTACTATGCAGTGCATTATCCTAAGTAAGATTAAGAGTAATTAGTGAATATTTAATTACACCAATACTAGCCAATGAGTATGAAATTTACCTTCGAAATCTTGGAATCAAGAATGATACAAAAGTTCCCAATCACTTGACTAGAATGAGCATTGATGAGTGTGTTTGTTGTACCAAAGTGCACATTGATTCTGGAGATGTTTGGTATAGAGGAGTTCTTCCTAATGGAGTCTATCTAAGGAGTAGAGTTGTGTTAGGCATTCTTGTTGAGCATCAAAGGGACTCAAACTAAGTTGAAGTGCAGTTTCGAGATTCTTGATCTCAAACTCAATAGGAAGAACAACCTTCTTACCATAGACCATTTCATAAGGAGTCATACCAATGGTGGTCTTCCATGTTGTATGATAGGCTCCCACATATTTAGGGATCCATGTGTCCCAATCACACTTATGAATGTTAATAGTCTTCCTATGAATATTATCTAGTTCCTAATTAGTGACCTCTACCTATCCATTTTCTTTAGGGTGATAGGGTGATGATTTTCAATGGTAGATTTTATACTATTTGACTAATGGAGCAATGAGATCTAAAGTGAACTAGGGTTCTTGATTTGTAGTAATATCCCATAGAACACCAAAGTGAGTTAAAATCCCAAAGTACAAGAAGTCAACAATCTTCATATCATGGGCATGCTTGAGGGAAACCACTTCAACCCACTTGGTAACATAGTCAATACAAACAAGAATTTATTCCTTTTTATAAGAAGGCAAATTGATAGGGTGCATGATGTTGAGACCCCACTTCTCAAAATTTTTAATAGAGAGTTGAGTATGGACTATCACTTCATCTAATCAAGTAGGATGACACATTTGTTGACACTAATCAAAATGATGAAAATAAAGCTTTCATTCCTTATGCAGTGTAGGCCAGTAATATCCTGTAGTAAGAATCTTAAATTGAGTAGTCACTTGAGAAGAAAAGTGTCCTCTACAAGGTTTAGAATGGAAGGTGTAAATAATATCAAAGATATCCTCTTCAGGGATACACCGACACATAATGTTATCAATGCCAATATGAAAGAGAAGACCATTAATCTAAGTATATTTTCTACCGAGGCCTTCCAACTTATGATGCTTATGAGGAGAGAGGTGGGGTGGAAACTTGCATGTAACAAAATATTTGGTGATGTCATCATAAAAAAAACTCTTGGCAAAAATTGAAAAGATGTGTTCATCAGGGAAAAATCATCTACAAGAAGAGGTTCATTATTTGGCTGCTATAACTAGGACAAGAAATTTGCAACCACATTTTCTCAATGAGGCTTGTCAAGTATAGAGATATTAAATTCTTGTAATAAAAACAACCATTTAATAACCCTACCAATTACTACTGGTTTATTCATTATAAATTGAATTGTTGAGTGATTAGTATGAACAAAAACTTTATAAACTGTAATGTAGTGCCAAAATTTGTTAATAGCACATGCAACAACTAAAATTCCTTTTTAAGATGCTATATATTTTACCTCAACATCAGTGAATTTCTTTCTAACATAGTACTTTTAATAGAATAGGTTATCTTCCTTTTGTTTTAGTACTTCTCCCATTGAAAAATTAGAAGCATCGGTGTGAATATGGAATGGTAATTCCTAATTAGTGCATCTAATAATAGGAGTAGTCACAATCTTGGTCTTAATAGTTTCAAAGGCTTCTTGGCACTTAAGGGTCCAAGTGAAGATAAAATATTTAAATAAAAGAGAAAACAAAGGAAGAGAAATCTTACTAAATTTTTGAACAAATCTCCTATAATATCTAGCATGACCAAGGAAACATCAAACATCTTTTTGGGTCAAAGATTTGGGGAGGTCCCAAATTATTTTTATCTTTTTGGGATCAACTTGGATACCTTTTGATAAGATTAAATGGCCTAATATAATTCCTTCAGTCATTAACATATACACTTCTCATGGTTTAGAGAAAGGTTAATGTTGATATATTTCTTAGGTACTTTCTCCAAGTTATCTCTATCCTTTTTAAAGGTAGTTCCATGGATAGTCAAATCATCCATAAAAAATTCTACACAATTATTAACTAGATCAAAAAATATGTTTAATACTACTCATTGGAATGTAGCAAGTGCATTACATAGCCCAAAAGAGAGAACATTGTATGCAAAGGTTCCCCATGGACATGTGAAGATGGTCTTTTCTTGATCTTCTAACATCATGCAGACTTGACTATACTTATCAAATCCATCAAAGAAAGCGAAGAATCATTTCTCTATGAGATTATCCAAAAATTGATCAATAAATGGTAAGAAAAAGTAATTTATCGTAGTAGCCTTATTTAAAGCTCTAGAATCACACAAATACGCTAGTGACCAGTCTTCCTTAGAACAATAATGAAAGGAGATACCCACCTGCTATTTGAAATTGGATAAATGAAACCAACATTAAAGATTTTTTAGAGTTCTTCCTTGACTATATTGTGTAAGGTGTGATTGACTCTTTTTTTATGATTGTCAAACTTGGGAAATTCCTTCCTCTATGGAAAAGTGGTGGTTACAAGTGTTTGGATTGATGCCTTGCATATCTTGATATTCCCACGAGACACATCTTTATGTTCTTTAAGGATATTCATGCAATCTCTAAATTGAGAAGGTGTCAACTATGGATTAATATTGATGGTATGTTGTGTTAAGATCTCCATAGTTTCTAATTTCTAACAATGTAGGAGCACTAAGAATGAGGTTTGATGATGGTTCTAGTTTATCTAAAGATAATAATGGACTATAAAAATGCTGATGTGATAGAAGTTGATGTAATGTGAGAAATTGTTGGATAGACTGAGGATTTCCAAATAAAGGAAAATTCCTAGAAGGACAGTCAATAGTCGCATGAGAAGGGAAAACCATACTTTCTAGGATATCATTAGACTCATGCCTATTCTAAATAAATTTCACCAAATTCTTTCATCATTAGCTTCCTCAAGGTGTTGTGCTTGTTCAATGGTAAGGGCCATTGCAAAATATTCTAGATCACTATCAACCCATCTAAGATCTTCTATATCTAATAAGTGTTGAGGAAAGTGGTTTAAGGTCAATTGTTTGGTTTTCTCTCCATTGGAAATAACCATGTTACCTAACCAACAATTGATGTAAGAATTAGAAATAGCTAACCAAGGCCTCACTAGAATTCAAGGATACCTCCTCCATTAGCATGAATATTGATGACACTACCTTTGGGGAGTATCCTAAGAATTGGATAACATTAATATGTTGCATTCATGACTATTTTTGTCATTGATGTCAACATAGCATTGTTTGTGTAGAATACTAGAAGAACAACAATAAGAGATCTTACTGGTATAGACAATGATTTTATTGTCTCATGATGTAAATTTGATGACATATTCTATGATTTTTCTTGATAATGTGGTTAAGTGCACAAAGTCTAAATCAATGGCATACATCATTTGTACCTAATTTACTAAGATAAACATAGAAAAAGAGCATGAAAAAAAATGTCTTGGAGTTTGATTGCTATATTTCTTTTGATATGCAATGAAGGAATGTGCAGTCACACAGTGACAAAGGAGTGTGCAAGCCCTAGTATCACACATGTCAATTTTTTTAATAGAATGTAAGGTGAAAGTGCTATTGTAATTGTAATTAATTAATTATCTTATTATAATTAATTGGGAAAGGCTTAAGGCCAACTCAAGTAATTATTATGAAGATACAGTGTAAAGGAAAAATATTTTCCTTATTTGTAAATGTACTTGTATTGAGTTTGATGCAATGTAAATTACGCTATGTGAGAAGGATTAGAGTGTTTGATAAATGTGTGTAAGTGATCCAAGGGATTATCGGATGCACAATATAAGATATAGTGACAATATCTAAAGGAGAGGAAGTTTGTTTAATAGGAAAATGATTGAGATAGTGGAAGGAAGTAAAATTGATATCTAGTATTCTACAAGGAATAATATAGAGGTCATTCTGATAGTGAGTTCATTGGTCTTAGCCTTGAATTTGTTTGGGCAGTGGGTCCAACTATCTTCCACAACTCCTAACAGGGTTGGAATCTCCTAACATGGATTTAATTGTCCTAATAGGGACTCATATTTAATGAATTTTGAAACACACTCCTAATATAGGGTATACATCATCTTGTCAGTATCGTCCCCAATGTGCTTTTCTCTCTGATCAAGGGTTTCCCTAGTTAAAAAATCTAGTGTTAATTGTGTATGACTATCTTGTTTTGGTTTTAGTTTATTTTACTCATATGGTTAATTTTTTTAAGGTTGATTTTTATGATAATAGTTAGATAATTGATTCAACTCCCTCCCCCCCCCCGTCAATTATATTAGTGGATTTTATATTCTAATAATTGTTATTAGAGCTTTAGGTCCTTGAAGAAAAATCTTAACAACATTGGGAGATCGATGGTGAATATGTTTAGGAAGGATAGTTCAAGATTCAATGTGGCCAACTATGATAGTTGGAAGGAAAAATGAAGAGTCATCTATTGTGCATGGGTCTAAGATATTGGATTTTAACAAAAAGTAGAAAGATAGTTTTTGATGATAGAAATCTCGAGGAATCCACTTAGGGAGAAAGAGATTTGTTCATGTGTAACATGAGAGCTAGAGAGACCTTGTTGCCAGGTCTTCTAGAGAATGAATACAATTAGGTAAAATCAATTCAAACTTCTCATGAAATTTGGAAGGCATTAGATGTTAATTTTGAAGGTGATGATCATGGAAAAATAATGAGATTCTAAAATTGGATTTGTGAATTTAAAGATGCTAGGATGTTTTAAGATGAATCCATGAGAAACTATGTTGGTAGAATATTAGAAATTGTTGTAGGAATTTGGTCTCTTAGTGAAACTAAAGAAGATGATGAAGTTATATGGAAGATCTTGAACAACTTGATAACACCATCTAAAAAAATAGCCCAAATGGTTTAGCTGGTAATGCCCTACACTAAAGATTTCACAAAGAAAACATTACTTGGAATATTGGAATCTGCAGAAGTAGAATTGAGATATTATGGAGATGTAGCCATATTTGAAACTACTTTTAGTTCTCTTAACATCCAACCTACTCTAACAAGGAGCAAGAACAAGAGTAGATTTTACTACCAGAAGTAGATCTAAAGAGGATAAGAATATTGAAGGTATAGCCCTTCTAGTAAGAAGAGAGAAAGATGGTAAGAAAATATTTAAATGTTGGACTTATGATGAATTTGGTCATTATACATCTAACTATCCTAAAAGGGAGAAAAATATATAGAGGAAAGTGTAAACTTAGAAAAGATAGAAACTTTCTATATGCAAATGAAGATGAAGAATCTAATGAAAAAGGTCATAGTGAAAGTGATGATGAATTAGGATATGTCGCTATTAAGGAAGATGATATGGATAGAGAAATTAGAGAAGAAGGATATTGAGTTTCCTAGATTGAAAAAGTTTGATTGGATAATTGATAGTGGTTTTTCATGTCACATGCTAGGTGATATAATCAATTTTTTGAAATTCAGAAATCATGATGGAGGTATTATTAGAATGAGTAACAATGCAAACTTGTCACGTAACATGAATTGGATCTATTACTCTTGATGGTAAAACTAACATTGATTATGTCTACTTTTTTGATGGATTATATCATAACTTGTTAAGTATAAGATAGGTGGTGGAAAAGGGTTATTAGTTGTAGTTTATTAAGAAGACCTACATTATCAAAGACAAAGATGATAATTTTATTGGAATAGGCACAAGATCAAGAGGTAATGTATTTCAGTTGAACTCTTCTAAAATGACATTTTTGGTAGCTAAAGTGGACAATAGTTGGTTGTGGCGTAGAAGGTTTTGTCACATAAAAATTGATAATATTGTGAAGGTTAGTATCGCATTTGTAGTTAGAGAACTGCCTAAGATTGTTAAGCCTACTAATATTGTTTTTAAGGAATGCATCTTAGCTAAATAGAAGAAAGTGTCATTCCCTAGCAAGAAGTTCACTACCAAAGAGAAGTTGGATATTTTCCATGTAGATTGGAGTGGTCCTTCAAGAATAAAAGGATTCTATGGTGAAAGGTACTTTATGGTTTTTGTTGATGATTTCACAGGAATAATGTGGGTATCATTTCTTAAAGAGAAATAAGTAGATTTTGAAAAGTTTAATATACTCAAGAATGGAGTTGAGAATGAATCTAGTATCAATATAAAATATTTGAGATCAGATAGAGGAGGAGAATTTACCTCTAGAGAGTTCAAAATATTTTGTGAAGAGAATGGAATCAAAAGACAATTATCAACACCTAGAACACTTGAACAGAATGGGATTACTAAAAGAAGAAATAAATTTGTAGTAGAATAAAGTAGAGAAATTCTATTTGAGAATGATGTCTCAAAGACATTTTGAAGAAAAACAGTTAATATAGAAGCATACACTCTAAACAGAGTATAGATCATACAAGGTATGAGAAATAAAACTAATGAGCTATGGTTTGGTCATTCACCACTAGTCAAATATTTCAAAATACTTGGGAGCTACTATTACATTAAGAGAGATGATTCCATTGGCAAGTTTGATCCTAGAATAGATGAAGGTATGTTTATTGGTTATTCATTAAAGAGTAAGGCATAGATATGTTTCAACTATAAAAATAAGAAAATAGTTGAATGCAAAATGTAAGAATTGATGAAAAGTTTGGTACTAAAGAAAAGATGATAGATTATAATTCAAATGAAGAAGAAGATAATTATGGAATTGTTAGATAGAATGTTGAAGTTCTTTTTGAGACTAAAAATAACCTATATAATGATGTGCTATCTACTAAGAATAGAGTAGAGAAAAGGTTTAAACCTAGAAGTTCTATAAGGGTTGAGATGCCAACTCCTACCTACAATAGAAGTATGATGAAGAATCACCCTCCAAAATAGATAATTGGGAGCAAAGATAAATGTGTGATGAAAAGGATCAAAGTGAATGAGGAATTATGTCTAGTTTCTTAACTAAAACCTAAAAGCACAGATGAGGCATACAAGAATGATCATTGTGTTACATAAATGAAGGAAGAATTATATCAAATGGAGAAAAATGAGAAATGGGAGTTAGTTTCTAGACCTAAAGACAAGAATTTGATAAGAACCAAATGGGTATTTAGGAACAAGATGAATAAAAAAGAGAAGTTGTGATAAACAAGGCTAGACTTATTTGCAAATGTTGCTTATAGAAAGAAGGCATAGACTATGAAGAGACATACATGTCTGTAGCTAGGATGGAAGTAGTAAGGATGTTCTAGGCTTATGTAGAAAGTGATATGTTCAAAGTCTATCAAATGGATGTAAAGTCAACCTTTTTGAATGGAGAACTTGAGAAAGAAGTCTAGATTGACCAACTTGATGGATTTCCTCTAACATAAGACAATGATATAGTAAGTAAACTAAAGAAAGCATTGTATGATCTAAAACAAGCACCTAGAACCTAGAATGCAAGGTTGGATAAGTATTTGAAAAAACTTGGATATACTAAAGGTACATCAGATGGTAATTTGTATTTTATAAAAATTGATGATAGTTTATTTATCATTGTAATATTTGTTGATGACATAATATTTTTGAAAATGATGAAGAGAGTGATAAATTTGTTGAGGAGATGAAGAATGATTTTGAAATGAGCATGATAGGAGAAATAAAGTTTTTCCTAAGATTGCAGATTGTGCATAACAATGATAGGATATTCATTTGACAAGATAAGTATCTAAAAGACTTGTCGAAGAGATTTGGATTAGAGAATTGCAAACTTGTTGGTACACCCATCATAATTGGTCATAAGTTATCTAGCAATGATGAGATATCTACAATTGAATAGAAGAAGTATAGATCTATGATTAGAGGATTTCAATATCTAACTTACACTAGACTAGATATAGAAAACACACTTAGGATTGTAGCTAGATTTCAAGTTAATCCTAAAGTGAATCTGATGAAGGGCGCTCCCCTTAAAACCATAAACTCATAATAGAAATAAAAAATAACAAAAAATGTGAGAATAAAATATGAAATTATTATGTGCATTGTAAATGCATAATTATAGAATTCACAAGTACAATATGCTAACCCACACGACACACCTTCATTATAGTAATCTGCAAGATAAGCTACCAACTATCACCCAAAGCAATTTTAGACAATGTTTAGGCCTTTATTAAATAAGCAATTTTATGCCACTCGAGAAGGTTCTAGACATTGAAACTTCATACTTAGGGCTGATAGACCCTAAAAATACATATAGAGTTGGCTAAATACATCTTTGACAATTATTTTAGATATTTTAGGTAACCCAACTTTGGAAGGCCATAATTCTCAAATGACTACTCCTATTGTCTATTTTAACCACTTTTTGGAAATGTTATCTCCTAATCTATAGGCTTGGAACTATGCAAGAACCCCTTCCATTGAGTTTTTGGACCTCATCTAGGAACTCTAATGCCTCCAATGGTAATCATGAAGATTTTTCCACAAATTTTCCATCAAAAATCTACAATAACTTCTCCAATACTTAAGTTGGAGCACTGAGATTTTTATGCTAGGCTTATAACTCTAAAATGGTCCTTCCTATAGAAAATGAGAATATTTCGAGCTCGTATGACAAAATTTATAAAATGGAAAGTTCCCATAAATAGTAACAACCCTATCTACTAGTCCTTATTAAAATAGAAAATACTAAAAACAATTTTTTTTGGGTGATGTAAGATTGCTCTTACACCTAGGATGCTTCTGCATCAGATACTCAAGATCATTTGAGAAGTGACTCTATCACATCTCAAGTGTTTAGAGGAAAACTAATATAATTAACCTCCTCTCTTGCTAGCCATGATGAATCCTCTACTAGCCTCCATTTCCATTTACCTATGTATTTCTCATAAATTTTGTTCTTATGAGTTTTTCCAACACAATTGCCCATTATCTCCTCAATCACCTTTGTAGCTAAACTAGCTGCTAGAATACTCCACTGCACTTTTGCAACTTCATCTCCATCACCTCCTTCATAATACTTTGTAAAAAATAAAATATTAAGTACTGGTGAAATATTCAATTCAGTAGGCAACTCCACTTGATAAGAATTTCCACAAGCATTCTCATCACTATCTTGCACAGTCCAAATTTATTTATCTGTAGATTATTATATGTACCCATTAGAAAATGCTCCTTTCTCAAATGAACCATGACTTCATCTCCAATCTAAAATTTCTTATACCTAATTTTCACATCTCTCTTACCCTTATATTGTGTATTCATCTTTATGATGTGCTTCCTTACCTCTTTATGGATGTTCTTCAAATATTTAGCAAAATTCTTCTACTTTAGCACTACTTATTTCTCATTTTTCAAACTACCTCAATTCAGAAGAATTCCTTAGACTACTCCAATATACAATTTAGAATGGCAATTTATGAATACTTCTGTTGACAAAATTATTACATGCAAATTTTGCCTATGGTAAAATTAGATCCCAAACTTTTGGCTTGTCTACAACCAAACATCTCAAAAAATTTCCCAAATTGTGAATCACAACTTTTTTCTTCCCATCATTCTATGGATGATGTGATGAACTAAACTTCAAATCTATATTCAACTTTTTAAACAATCTACACTAGACATACCTAACAAATTTGATATCTCAATTTGAAACTATACTCTTTGACAGACTGTGTAGTCTTACCACTTCTCTAAAAAATAAATCTGCCACATGAACAAAATCACTAGTTTTATTGCAAGGAATATAATATGTCATTTTTGAAAACTTGTTAACCACCAAAAAAATAGAATCATACCCTCATTGTTTCCTTGGTAATCCAAGAAAAAAATCCATGCTGACATCCTCCCACAACTTCTTTGGTATAGATAATGGTTGATACAACCCTATATTCTTCTTCACTCCTTTCACCATCTAACATAATCTACAACTTTGTACAAAATTCATCACATCTTGCTAAAACTATGGCTAGTAATAATTCTCACCAACAAAAGCTATCATTTTATCTCTACCAAAATGTCCAACCAATCCTCCTCTATTCCTCTCTTTGATGAGATTCTCTCTCATTAAATTTCTAACAATGCACAACTGGCTTCCTTTGAGCAACATACTATCTTGGGTCATGAAATCAAAACACTTTTTTATGTCAAGTTTAACGGGTTCTATACAAGCCTTCCACACTTCACCAAAATCAAGATCATCTGGATACAAAGTACTAAGTTCCTTGAACCCAACCACCTCTATCTGTATTTCTATTAGTAAAATTTATCTTCTACTAAGAGCATCTACAATTTTTTTTATAGTTCACACTCCCGTGTTTCAAAAAAAATGTATAACTTTACAAAAACTCAATGCACTACAAATGCCTTTGGTTTAATTTTCCCTAACTATTCAAATATTGCAAGCTTCATGATCAATATACAAAACAAAATCCTTAGGAAGAAGATAGTGTCTCCACTTCTTCAATTCTTGAACTATACAATAAAATTCTTGATCATAAACAAAATATTTTATTTTTGCATCATTCGATTTCTCACTAAAATAAGCAACAAGTGTACCTGCTTGACTCATGATAGCTCCTATTTCAGTACCACTAGCATCACAATCTACTTGAAACACTTTGTTAAAATTAAGAAGTGCTAAAATACGTTGCACAATAACTTTCTATTTCAATAGATTAAAAATCTTATCTACTCCTACATTCCACTTAAATTCTTTACTATCCCATCTCCTTGTTTCAATCAAGGGTCCACAAATATTGCTAAAACCTCTTATGACATTTCTATAAAAACTAGCTAGTCAATGAAAAGATCTTACCTCTGTCACACTCCTTAGAGTAGGCCATTCAAGGATATCCTTCAGTTTCTCTGAGTCCATTTTCAAAAATTCTTCTAAAACTACAAATCTTAGGTACACCAACTCCTTTACAAATCTACACTTCTTTACTTTATCAACAACCTTTCTTCCCTCAACATATCAAACACCTTGCAAAAATGGATCCAATTCTCCTCCAATGTCTTACTAAAGGTCAAAATATTATTTTGGTAAACAATGACAAACTTACCCAAAAAATCCTTCAATACCTCATTCATGAGCCTCATGAAAGTGCTCAGTGCATTGGTTATCCCAAAAGGCATGACTAACCACTCATACAATCCTTCTTTGGTTCTAAAAGAAGTCTTCCACTCATCACCTTCTCTGATATGAATCTGATGGTACCCACTCTTCAGATCTATCTTTGTGAAGTACTCAGATCTACTCAAATAGTTCATAATATCACCCATCCTTAGCAATGTCAATCTTTACTTAATTGTGATCTTGTTGTTCATGCAAGAATTTGTGCCCATCCTCCATCCTCCATTCTTCTTTGGTGCTAATATAGTTGGTACAATACATGGACTCAAACTTTATCGAATTGACCCCTTCTGCAATAACTCATGAACTTGCCTACTCAAATCTTTAGTTTCTATCGGTGTTATTCTGTATGCTACCTTATTTGGAAAAATGGTTGCTGGAACCAAATCCATTAGGTGAATGATCTTCCTTAATGGTGGAAATCCATCAGGTACATTATTTGATACAATATAAAAAAAAAAACTCCCAACATATTTATAAATTCTATAGGTACCTCCTCTACTTCTTCCTTACTACTTTAGGAGTTATAGAAAAACACATATGCTCACAGTTCATACCTTTGAGATACTCTTTTCCATCAACCAAACATATTCTAGTAGCCCTAAATACCTTTTATTCTTTCTCCTTCAATGGTTTTAACTTATGTTTCACTCCATCCTTGGTTAGAGTGTAGGTATTTTATCACCCATCATGTATAACATGCCTATCAAACTACCATGACCTACCTAGAAAAATATGACATATGTCCATAGGTATGATATCACATAGTACCTCATCCTAGTAGCTTTCGATCTTTAACTTCATTAAAAATTTCTCATTGAACATGACCTTGTGGTCATCTTGCACCCAAGAAATATGGTATGGAATTAGATGTTTCTATCACTTTAGCTTCAACTTGGTGACCATCATTATGACACCAAATTGCAAGGACTTTGCCCATAATGATTGCATCAAAACACTTATCCTCACACATGCACCTTGTGAAAAAAAATCCTTCTTTGATCAAGTTCATTCTCACAACTTAGTAGGACTCTTTTATTAACTAGAATGTCTCCTCTTTTTAATATCTTTAGAATGTGATGATCTGGCATCTTCGTCGGCATGTGCAAGTCTAGCCTACCTTTTTGTTCTTCAATCTATCCTTCCTTGGCACTAGGTACATTCAAATGCTCTATGCCCTTCTTCTCCATAGTGAAAACATTTCCCATGGAAGCCTCCTCTTCAAGATCCTTGTCCTCTACCTCTTCCTCTCTAATCTCTATTGTTCTAATCATGGAGATGATTGGAATTTTTTCCCTATGGTTCTAAATACTACTTCTAGCCTCATTCCTATACTTTTTATCATCATTACAACCCCCATAATATTCTCCACCAGATCCTCCACTACTACGTCTTCCACTATTCTTGTTTTCAAACTTGTTCAATTTTTCTTCAACTCTTAGGGAAAACTAGTATGCCTCCTCAATACTATTCATTTGACCTAGACTTAGCTTGTCATAAATTCTTGGCCTCGACCCATTAAGATTAAGGGAAACTTCCTCCTTATCAGCTTTTGCATGGCTAGTTCTAGTGAGAACTCAGTAGAACTCTTTGGTATACTCTTGAATAGATTTTCCTGCTTGCTTTATCCCTTGCATTTTCTTTAACAAATCAAACTTATAATCGATGAGATCAAATTTTCACTTTAGTTTAGCTATCAACTGATCCCATCTAGTGATTTTTTCCTTTTCCTATCTATTTCACTCCAATTGAACTACTTGTCACCAGATCTTTTCATGTCCCTTCAGTTTTGGCTTTGTAAACTTGACCCTATTAGGATCATCAATATCTTCATACTCAAAGTACTCCTCTAGGTTAAAATTTCCCAAACATGTGAGAACTTCAAACTTAGGTCTTTTTCCAATCGTGGAGATGATACTAAAAATCCTCTATTCCTCTAGGTTAGGAACTACATCTACTTCGCCATTTTATTCTACTCAATCCTCATCCTCACTTTCATCTCTTACAAGAAGATTTATTCCTCTACACATTTATTCTTCTAATTCACACATTTATTTTTGGAGGACTCTAAAACCCTCATGTGTAACATTTACAACTCTTCCACCATGCTCTCTTTTGTAGAGGCATTTTTGCACTTTTGTTGAAACCCTAGTATAAACTGCCTCAGAATATATGATTTGTCTACATACTCAACCCAAACCATGGTTCTAGTGAAAATTACCTCATAGTTAGAAATCTGTGCACACACTCAAGAACTCTAGCTCTAATACCACCTAATGAATGGATCTCGCCTTAAGATCATAAAATCATAATGGAAATTCAAGAAATAATAGTAAATGCAAGAACAAAATATGGAATTCTTATTTGCATCACAAATGTGAAATTAAAAAATTCTCAAGTGCAATATGCTAATTCACATGGGTGCCTTTATTACAATAATATCCAAGATAACCTAGTAACTATCACCTAGAGCTCTTTTAGAGAATGTTTGGGCCTTTCTTAAATAGGTAATCTTGTATTGTTTGAGAAGGTTCTAGACATTGAAACTTAATATGTACTACCAAAAGGCGCTAACAATACATATAGAGTCAGCCAAATACATCTTTGATAATTATTTTAGATATTTCAGTTATCCCAACTTCAGAAGGCCATAACTCTCAAACCATTTCTCCAATTGGTTATTACAACTACTTTAAAAAACACCATCTCTTGATCTATAGGCTTGGAATTATGCAAGTTCCCTTTCCTCAAGTTGTCAAACCTTATTTGGGTTCTCTAAGGCCTCCAATAGTGAGCTTGAAAATTTTTCTACAAATGTTTCCATCAAAATCCACAATAACTTCTCTAATACTTATGTTGGAGCAATGAGATTGTTATGGTAGGATTACAACTCTAAAATAAACCTTCCTATATAAAATAAGGACATTGCAAGATCGTATGAGAAACTTACTAAAAATAGAAGGTTCTCATAAATAGTAACCACCATGTCTACTAGTCCTTATTAAAATAGAAAATACTAAAAGTAAAATATTTTTGGGTGATGCAAGATTTCTCTTACACTCAGGATGCTCCTGCATCAGTATCATTATGAAATAGTGAAGATGATATTAAAATATTTGAAGGGAACATTTGATTATAAAATTTGGTATGAAAGATTAGTTGATTTCACTTTATGTGCATATAATTATTCAAATTCGGAATGCACTATGGATGATAAAAAGTGAACTAGTGGTAGATAATTATTTCTTGGAGGAAGATTGGTTTCTTGATTAAGCAAGAAATATGACTATGCTTCATAGAGGATAGCTAAGGTAGAATATGTTGCAGTAGCAAATAACTATAATCAAGATATGTGAATGAAACAAATGCTGAAGGATATTGGGTTTGAGTCTACAAAACTTGTTATAATTTAATGTGATGACACAAATACAATGAGTATGTCTAAGAATCACATATTATATTCTAAGATGAAGCATATATCTATCAAGTATCATGTTTTGAGAGAGAAGCTAGCAAAAAAGGAAATAATATTGGAGTATGTAAGTACTAAGGATTAGATTGAAAATATCTTTATGAAGCCATTGCCTAAATATACTTTTGATTGCTTGAAATGTATGCTTGGGGTTATACCCCTACCTACCTCTTAGTAGATGATGTAGAGGGTGCATCAGTCTAGTTGTACACAACACTATGGTTAGACTAGACTGAATGTTGATGCTTCCTATATGGGGGAGTATCTAGTATGTAATGAGTCATTGAGGACTTTTGGTATTTGGTATTTGGTATTAAGCAATATCTTTGAACACTTGAGTTGATTAAAGAGTTGAAGAAATAGCTATAAAAATTGGCAATGACTTGTAGAAATTGGTATGTAAAAATTGGTTTTTTTGTATTAGTTTGAGACCTTTGACATTGATGTAACACCTCTTAATCAATGGATGAGAGATATTTCTTTAGGGATTTTTAGAAAGATTCATGTAAATTTCCTTAAAATGCATCTAATATATTATGAAGTTGTGAACAAACTGATGCCTAAGAAGAAGGACATGCACCTAAAGTGCATCTGATGTATTTTGATTCATTTAGTGTGAAGTGAACAATTGATGTTTATCAAGAGAGAGGAAACAATTGATGGCAATTCTAGTACCTAGAAAATTTGGGATGACAGTAGTAATAGATCATAGTTTGGTATTCTTGGAACATAGATATTTCTCATCTATGTTTCCACAAATGCAAAAGGGGAAGATTGTGAGCATGATTTCTGATGATACTACATTGATTGAGTATCTTAATAATTGGAGAGCATTGATATATTGCATTCAAGACTATGTTTCTCATTGATGTCAACATTGTTGTGTTTTTGTAAAAGACTAGAAGAACAATAGTAAGAGATTTTAATGGTACAGATAACTATTTGATTTTCTGGTGAGGTGTAGTTGAGGAATTTTTCAGAAGATGTCCTCATGATGTGGTTAAGTACACAAAATCTTAATTGATAGTGTAGAATAGATGTACTTGATTTACTAAGAGAAACATAGAAATAAAGCATGGAAAAATAGTGTTATGATATTTTATTGCTATCTTTCATCTAAAATGCAATGAATGAATGCATAGTCATACAGTAATAGAGGAAAGTCATGTGGTTATGTCACCAAGTGTGAAAGAACTTGTAATGCACATGTGAATTTTTTTAATAGATTGTGAGGTGATAGTGTTATTATAATTGTAATTAATTAATTATCTTATTATAATTAATTGGAAAAGCCTCACAAACAACTCAAGTAATTATTAAGAAGATATGGTATAAAGGAAATATGTTTTCCTTATTTGTAAATGTACTTGTATGAATTTGGATGAAAAGTAAAGTGCACAATGTGAGAAGGGGAAGAGAATTTGGTAAATGCATGTAAGTGATCTAAAGGATTATTTGATGCATAGTATCAGATCTAGTTACAATTTTTGACGGATCAAAAGAACAGTTGACAAGACAGAGACAAAGATGGAGGAAGGAAGTACAATTCAATTCTATTACTCTGCAAGCAATAATACAAAGATCATTTAGACAGTGGGTTCTTTGGACTTAACCTTGAAGCTCTTTAGGTAGTGGGTCCAACTATCTTACACAACTAATATTCATGTAAATTTCCTTAAAATGCATCTAATATATTATGAAGTTGTGAACAAACTGATGCCTAAGAAGAAGGACATGCACCTAAAGTGCATCTGATGTATTTTGATTCATTTAGTGTGAAGTGAACAATTGATGTTTATCAAGAGAGAGGAAACAATTGATGGCAATTCTAGTACCTAGAAAATTTGGGATGATAGTAGTAATAGATCATAGTTTGGTATTCTTGGAACATAGATATTTCTCATCTATGTTTCCACAAATGCAAAAGGGGAAGATTGTGAGCATGATTTCTGATGATACTACATTGATTGAGTATCTTAATCATTGGAGAGCATTGATATATTGCATTCAAGACTATGTTTCTCATTGATGTCAACATTGTTGTGTTTTTGTAAAAGACTAGAAGAACAATAGTAAGAGATTTTAATGGTACAGATAACTATTTGATTTTCTGGTGAGGTGTAGTTGAGGAATTTTTCAGAAGATGTCCTCATGATGTGGTTAAGTACACAAAATCTTAATTGATAGTGTAGAATAGATGTACTTGATTTACTAAGAGAAACATAGAAATAAAGCATGGAAAAATAGTGTTATGATATTTTATTGCTATCTTTCATCTAAAATGCAATGAATGAATGCATAGTCATACAGTAATAGAGGAAAGTCATGTGGTTATGTCACCAAGTGTGAAAGAACTTGTAATGCACATGTGAATTTTTTTAATAGATTGTGAGGTGATAGTGTTATTATAATTGTAATTAATTAATTATCTTATTATAATTAATTGGAAAAGCCTCACAAACAACTCAAGTAATTATTAAGAAGATATGGTATAAAGGAAATATGTTTTCCTTATTTGTAAATGTACTTGTATGAATTTGGATGAAAAGTAAAGTGCACAATGTGAGAAGGGGAAGAGAATTTGGTAAATGCATGTAAGTGATCTAAAGGATTATTTGATGCATAGTATCAGATCTAGTTACAATTTTTGATGGATCAAAAGAACAGTTGACAATATAGAGACAAAGATGGAGGAAGGAAGTACAATTCAATTCTATTACTCTGCAAGCAATAATACAAAGATCATTTAGACAGTGGGTTCTTTGGACTTAACCTTGAAGCTCTTTAGGTAGTGGGTCCAACTATCTTACACAACTCCTAATAGGTTGGCACAACTCCTAATAGTGTTGTAATCTCCAAATAGGGATTCAAAGCCTCCTAATAGTGACTCATATGTATTAAATGCTGTAAAAAACTCCTAACATGGTCTATCCTCTAACAAGGAACATTTATATTAGTACATCATCTTGTGGGTACCATCCCTACCAAGGTTTTCCTTCTGATCAAGGGTTTCCCTAGTTAACAAATCTAGTATTAATTCTGTATGAGTATCTTGTTGTGGTTTTAGTTTATTTTACTCATATAGTTAAGTTTGTTTAATGTTGATGTTTATAATAATAGTTGGAAAACTAATTCACCTACCTCTTAGGTATATCACTGGAATATATATTCTAACAAGATTTTGGTTGCAAAATCATAAAATTATTTGGATAATCCCAATTGTTAAGGGAAAGAACAACATCTTCTATAACCCCCTCTAGTTTGACTAGAGATCAGTTAGCCATCTGAAGCACCGTAGGAGTAGATCCAATTTCATCCAAATATTATTATTATTTTTTAAATTTCTTATCATATTTATAGTGAAACCTAAATCTACAAGCATGTTGGGTATAAATATTGTACCGATACTTACTTGGATGACAAAGTTGGCATATCTTGGAATAAGAATATTCCCCAACATTAATTCTACTAATTGTCTTATAACTTGAATAGTTTTTGAATCCTCCTTTTTCTATCGTTAGGTACATAAATTATGTACTATTTTATTGTGTATTGGAATATCCTTAAGATCTTGCAAGTGATAAATTTTGATGTTAACATTGCGTAATTCATTTAAGATATCAAACTCTGAATGTGTTTCCTCTTTAGGCTCTCATTTATAAATGAATTATTTAGGAAAAGAAGGCTCCATCATGGACCTCTATGATAGTAGGCCCTTTAAGATCCTTCACATATCTGAGTTATACACAATCTAACTCAACTATGTTTATAGGATAGGTAAGGAAATTGGCCATCTCAATTTTATAAAGTGGTTGAGAAGGCTTATTATTAGGATTTGGATTCATTTGAGTTGGCATGGATGTGGGTTTAGGCAGTTGTGGTGGATTTGAAGGTGGATTTGAGAAAGATGGAATAATTGGAGGAAGAAATTGTTAAGGTTTTTGATAAGGATTGTTGTGGAAAATAGGATTTTGTACAAGGTTGTGGAGGTGGATACAAATATTATGGTAGTGGATATAGAAATTATGCCCTCCATGCCTTTTATCATGGTTGAGTCCTCGGTTGAAAATTTTGGGGCCATTGAGGATAAGGTTGAGGTTGTTACCAACCTCCATACATACTACCTTGGTTAGAAAATTACTAAGATGGTCTATGAAAATGTTCATGAGAGAATCCTCTAGGTGGAAACTAGGATCTTGGAGCCATAAAGTAAATGAATTCCTTAATGTATTCCATAGGAACCATTCCTTTAGGAAGACATCATAGTGTTGAAGTCTTTCTACCTTCCTCAAAAATGCTACAAGAGAGTAATTATAAGAACAATCTTTTGGTCCATGCTAATTACAAGAAGTTGGGTAATATATTACCAAATCCTTTTCAACTTCTTCTTATTGCTTGTGAGTATACAAAGTGAAAATTGGTTACACATATAATTTAATAAATCAGTTTTAAGGTCTTCAAGTAGGTTACCAATCTCTCACTTGGAAATACCTGATGCATTACCCATGGTGGAAAACTTACTTGAATATCCACAAATAGATCTATGAGACCATGAATAATTCCTATAGATATCACAAATACCATCAAAGGATATTTTAGAAATATCATCTTTAGCAATCAAATTTAAGGCATCCATGGTTTCATTAGTAATCCTTCTTAGAAAAAGAAGGTTGATAGTGTTTTTAATTAAATTAGGGCAACCTGAGTGTTGCAAGATAAAGGAAAAAAAATCTAAGAAATTTTCAACTGACTCATCTTCTTGTTGAGTTATACAAAATATTTCATCGCATACTTTTGTAATCTTACAATAATCTTGATCTTTTTCTAGAAAAACATCTTTCATTTGGTCCCATGATCTAATGTCCCTAAGACTCATAAACCATTGTAATGGAACATCTTTCAATGTAGTTGGAAAGAGATTTAGTTTTTGTGCATCACTTTGATAATCATAGCTATCACAAAGGACATCAAGTTCAAATATAAACATATTAGAATCCTCAAAGGTTGAACCTCTAAATGTAGGATGTGCTAAGTAAGGAATATTTTACACAGTGGCATTATCCTTGGGTGGCTGAATCAAAAAGTTGTTGAACAATTGCATCAGAATTGTTTCTAGCATTATGACCTCATGCTTATTTCTAGTATTATCAACCATGATTTCTTCACAAACCTTAGTTTCCCATAGGGTATTGTATGATATAAAAGGTTGTCCTAGATGATACAAAACAAGGGTAGAAGTATCCCCAAAGGAGATGACCTAGCCCCCAACAAATAACCACATAGTGGAAACATAATAGCAAGAAGCAATAATTCAAGATATGATACCAAATCACATGTCTTTATTTATAAAATAACTATTTACATGCAATATGCTCAGATGTAAGGCCTTTTGGGTTAGGGAAAAATACAAAAATAATTACAATAATAGTTTTGTAGGATCCTTGCAGAGCTAATCCAATTCCTAGCTAGTCTAGATCCACAACTAGATAAGGACACCAATAAGAATCTGCACTTGTACCCTCTGGTCCACTAAGCTATTCTCTGATTGTCAAGCTGCAACCCTATCTTTTCTCATAAAACCATTCTACAAGATCCCTCAAGATCTAACTCAATCCTAGCTAGCCCAAAATTGTAACATAACAAAATCTAGTAGAAAATTGCAATATCTCAACTTTTTCTCACAAGCTGCTAATTGACCTCTTTTTTTCTAAAATGAAGCCACTAGCTCTTCTCCAAAATTTATCCAAGATCCAAGTGTAAACTACCTCACATTTAGTGCTCTATCCAAAAACTAAGAACTTCATCATAATCCTACTATAAACTACCTCACATTCAGTTCTCTATCTACAAGCTCAGGGAAAATTGCTCTTAAATAACTCCAAAAATTTCATGCTCCCAAGTCACTTCCATCCAATCACTTGCCAAACTCTAAGCCTAAATACCTTATTTATACTTGCCAAAACAACTTATAAAACATTCTAGAACATTACAAAATAGAAAGGCTAACCCAAAAATGGTGTAGGCACATCTCAAGACAAGATTTTATCATAAAAATCATGGTTAAAATAAATCTTCCAAGTCAACTCACACCAAAAACACAAAAAATACATCCAAAATGCTGCCACTTAGTATCAATAAGAAAAATCAGCACATGAAGAGTTACTCAACACATGAAGAGTCACTTAGAAGATGAAGAGTCACTTAGAACATTAAGAGTTACTCAACAGACATTATGGAACTCGACAAACTGCAGAGAAAGATGGGATAACATGCTAACCTGAGTGTTAACATGATGTGGGATAACATTAACTTAGCTTATACTACAAAATTACTATACTCAAAAATTGATGTAACTTAGAAACAACCAACAGAATCAATGGGATAATGCAATGGCCATGATACTCCTGCATCGAGTAAATAGAGATGTATGTCACACACTTTGATGCCTAAAGAAAGAGAAACAACCATCTTCATCTTCACCAAAGGCTTCTACTCCAACATGGATAAGAAAAATTATGTGTACATCATCCATATCTACATCATTCTGTCAAACACCAGAATCTCAACCATCCAATGAACATGCTCACTCAATTGAAAATCACAATGCTCCATCTACAACTTACCATCAAAATCATCCATAACATCATCCTCATACATGAAAACTAGATCAGCAACAATATCCAAATCACAAACCCTATCAGTAACAACATATAAACTCAAAGCCATTATAGCAGCAACACATGAGTCCATAACAAAAATGACATTTATATTCATTCCTCCAACAACATATAGATTAGCAACATCAGGAAAACCCATATTAGTAACAAAATCTATATCCTTCAACATCTCAATAGCAACATATAAGTTTAGATCCATATTAGCAACAACAACATCATGTAAATCCACATCAATAACACCTCTGAAACCCTCAACCATGTTACAAGAAAGTAAATCCATCTTCTTCCCACAAGCATCATCTAGATCAACATCATTCATAATTGAATGAACATATAACTCCAGATCAGCAATGATAGCAATAGATAAGTCTCAAATCAAATCCATTCCAACATTAACATCATTCTGTATAAGAACATACAATTCCTTAAAAACATAAGTGAAACTCTTCTCTTTGACAATCTCCTTGCTTACAACAAGATGTGCTACAATTTCCATGTTAGATCTATCTATCTACTCATGAAAAAAAACCTCTATCCCAACATCAAAAAGGTTAGGAATATCCTTAGTAACAACCTCAATTTTCTCTATAGATTTTGTATCAGACTCTAGAAATTGATCAAAAAAACTAAATTATTTCACCTTGACCTTGTTATGCCATCTTCTCTCATGAACAAGTCACTTAACTAGCTAGACAATTCTCTTTTGGATCATTAGAATCAAATTCAACAAACATCTATAGAATTCCTTCCTCATCCTGTACTTATCTTGATTATCCAAACTAGTTTTAAACTAAGAAACCTCCTCCTTAGCTTGACCAGCCAAACTAGCTTCAAACTAAGAAAACATCTTAGAAAACCTTCTCTGCACCACATCACAAAGATTCACAACCATCTCAAGGTCAAATCCTCTCAAAGTCATCTCCTGAGTTCTTCATAAACCCTCTGCAACAAATCCTTCCCATGCTCCTTGTGATAAACCCAAATTGTTTGCAAGTTAGATCGTAACTTGCCATGTTTCATGAACAATCAAGAACCACATCACAAGTCTAGGAACATGGATCTTTAATCTATAGATCATGTCTCAACAAGATGAACCTTCCATTTTCACATCCATCGATCCATCTACAAACCCTCTACAATTGCAAGTCAGAACTACAATCTGCCACCTCACAACCAAGATATCTAGGATTCTAGAAAGAAAATCAACTGGTAGATCAAGATCTTCTCAGATCTACTTCTCCAACCCACGTCATGGTGCAAACTTCCACAACTAATGTGATTTATCTACACTTAGAACAACCTTCTCTTTGATAATTTTTTTCCAACCAAGGTCCTAGTACAAATTTCCTCCCACTTTTGTGATCTTCTTGTACATTCAGGAACAATTGAGCTTTGATACCACCTGATATAGCACAAGGGTAGAAGTATCCCCAAAAAAAATGTCCTAGCCCCTAGAAAATAACCAAACAATAGAAACACAATAGCAAGAAGCAATAATGTATGATTCAATACCAAATCAAAACTCTTTATTTATAAAATAGTTTTTTACATGCAATATGCCTAGCCATAAGGCCTCCAAAGTTAGGGCCAAATACAAAAAAAATAAACAATAATACTTCTATAGGAACCATCCAAATCCAATCCAAACCCTATCTACTCTAGATTCACAATTGGATAAGAACACCAAGAAGGATCAACACTTGTACCCTCTAGTCCACTAAGTTATTCTCTAGTTCTCAAGCCGCAATCCTAGTTTTTCTCACAAAATCATTTTGCAAGATCCTTCAAGATCCAACTCAATCCTAGTTGGCCTAGAATTGTAACATTGCAAGTCACCAAGAAAACTCCTTGTTTCTAAACTACAATAACTAGCTCTTCTCCAAACTTTATCCAAGATCCAAGTGTAAACTAGCTCACATTTGGCGCTCTATCCACACACTCACAACTTCATCACAATTCTATTGTAAATTGGCTCACATTTGATACTCTATCTGTTGACTCAGGAAAACTTTCTCTTTAGCAACTCCTAAAATTATTTTCTCCCAAATCACTTCTATCTAGATTTTTTTCCAAACTCTAAGTCTAAACACCCTATTTATACTTTCCAAATGGCTTACAAAACATTCTATAACATTACAAAATAGAAAGGCCAACCCAAAAATGGTTTAGACACATCCCAAGAAAAGATCTTATCCAAAACATCATGATCAAAATAAATCTTGCAAGTCACCTTGCACAAAAATGTAGAAAACATGTCCAAAATTTTGACACTCAACATCAATCGGAAAGCTTGGCACATGAAGAAGCACTCAACACATGAACAATCACTAGACACATGAAGAGTAACTTGGCACACATTGTAGAGAAAGATGTCATAAAACACTAAACCAAGTGTCAACATGACATGGGGAAACCTCAAATTGACTTACACTACAAAATCACTAGCACTCTACAATTAGTATAACTTGGCAACAACCAATAGAATCAATAGGATAATGTGATGGCCAGGATGATCCTGCATCACTAAAGGATTTGGAGGCTTACTATACCTAGCTTTGTTTGAAATATTTCACAAGATGTAGTAGGGGGTGGTTTCGGAAGATGGTTGGATACATACTTTGTTCTCTGGTTTCATTTCGATGGTCAATGCACTTTTCTCTTTTTGTGATTTTTGAATTTTGAACTACGTATTGATTCTTTCTTAAATTACTTGCCTTGACTATCTCTAGGTCTGTTCATGCACATAAATGATTAACCTTAATGAAAATCCTATGTATCAAGCTAAGTATATTCAACACTTGATTATTCACTCCCACGGACACACTATTCCTATCTTAACTTGTTACAAATTCACACATTTAATATCTTTCCCCAATAATAGTGCCAAAAATGTAGGGTAAAAATGTGTTTCAAATTAACTTAAGGTTTGGTCTTTCTTTAGAGGCTTAGTTTACTCCTCTTGAATGTCAATCTGGGATCATATATTATTTAAAGATATTGGGGAAATTTTCCAAAAGAATGAAGATAATGAGTTAAGTGTGGATGAGATGCAACTTGCAAAAAAAACATCTAAACTAGGAACCACACAAACCAAATACATATATAAATGAATGCTATAGTTTGTATGTAATCACCCATCACATGTAAGCAGAATCTATATGTAATTCAGATTTTATTATAAACAAGCATTATCAATCTTATTCATGATTAAATTATTGACAAAATAATCACAAATCTATTTATATGTGGTCTATTAGTTATCACACTTAATGATGAAGGGTGGTCCCTTAACACCATAAACACAAAACATAAACAAGGAAACAACAATAATTGTGAGAATAAAATAGGGGTTTCTTATTATCACCAAAAATGTGGAATTACATAATTTAGACTTACAATATGCTAACCCACATTGGTGCTTTCATTATAGTAATATGCAAGACAACGCTGTGAAGTGTCACCTAGAGCTATTGTAGACAATGTTCTAACCTTTCTTAAATAGGCAATTTTATGCCACCTGGAAAGATTCTAGACATCCAAAGTTAATACCTATGGCTGAAAGACTTTAACAATACATATAGTGTAGGGAAAATACAACTTTGACAAATTATTTTAGAAATTTGGGGTAGCCCAACTTTGGAAGGCCATAACTCTCAAACCATTGCTTTGATTGGCTATTATAACCAATTTTTGGAAATGTCTTCTTCTAGTCTATAGGCTCATAATTGTGCAAGAACCCTTCCATCAAGTTTTTGGACCTCACCCAGGGCCTCTATGGGCTTCAAAACTGATTTCACATATTTTTCTCCAAAAAATTCATCAAAAATCTGCAATAATTTCTCTGACACTTATCCTAGAGAAATGAGATTTTTATGGTAGGCTTATAATTATGAAATGAATCTTCATGTAGAAAAAGAGAACATTCTGAGATTGTATGAAAAAAATACTAAAAAATAGTAAGCTTCTAGAAATAGTAACCCAATGTCTACTAGTCCTGATGCAAATAGAAAAGACTAAAGCAAAAAAAAAAAATTGGCTGATGCAAGATTTCCCTCATACCTAGGACACTACTAAATCATTTAAATTCCTCAAGAGATATAATCAAATACTAAACTATGCATCACAATTTCAGTAATATGATTTGAAGAATGGAAAGTACTATGAAGTGGTTTGGGACAAGAGCTTTGTAAAACAAAGTATTGTGCAATAGGAAGTGGAATAGTACTATGAAAGAACTTAGTAATTTTATGGGGCAGAATGAGAAGTTGCAACATGAAGTTTTTTGGTTGGCAACAAGGTTAATGGACTTATCACAAAGTATGTGATTCCAGTAATCAAAATGATGTGACAAAGTGTAAGAATTTGGTATAGCTTTGATACCATTTAAGAATTTTCCTAAGGCAAGAACAAAATGCCAAGATCTAGAAGCTCAAAAGATAATACAAGAGTGACAAGATATGATGAAATGAGCATGAATTGATTAGATAATTGGATTAATAGCTTTTAAAAATTGTAAGAATTTGGTATAGCTCTGATACCATGTAAGAATTTTTGTTAGGGAAAAATCACCCAAGATCAAAGAACTCAAGCACAAGCACAAGAATAGACCAACAAGGTATAGTAAAAATAACAATATAAAAAATTGATCTATTGTTATTGCATGTACACACTAGGAGTGATTGTATATAAAGGCCTCTAAGATGCATCTATAATGGTTCTAGAAAGAGCTAGGAGATAAGATAAGCATGACAACTAAGAACACATCTTATCCTTCATTGTAGATGAGAGGATAAGTATGACAAGGTGTATCTCATGTAGAGATGCTGTAGACACCATATGCTTAAATATTAGAGTGTTAACTCTTGTGTTGTAGACATCATATTCATAATTAGAGTTTCTAACTATGACAACTCACAAGAGTACACATACTCCTAGGTGTCAAACTAATAAAAAATTAAATAATGCATTAACCTAAGTAAACTTAAGTAAAGTGTAAATAGTAAATACTTATTTACAAAAAACCCATCCCCCCTCCCCCCCCTCAACCCCTCTTAAGTGTAACTTAGGGGAATGCACTTAAGCTCACAAAAACTAGGATGAAAATGCATGATGGGTCTTGGCTAGTAGGCCATGTTAGGTACCCATGTACAAAATGCAATGAAATCTCTCATAAAGAAAAGAAATAGGGAAAACCTAATGGAAAAAACCCTCCCCCAAAAAGAGATATGAAAAGACAAGATGCATGGATGGATGGAATAATCAACACCCTCCCATTATGGCATGCATCAAGTATATACAATAGAGAAGTATGAGGATGAAAAAACCCCATAAGAGGAAAATGTCCCCCCATAAAAGAGAAGAAGAAGGAGACAAGATAGTCCCCCCCCCCCAAAATGTAGAGTGTCAATCAAAGATAGTTGCTCCAATGTAGAAGATGATCCATGACTGTTGAATAATATTCCTCCCCTTTGGAAGAAAAAATGATAGAGGTACATGTGATATGCTTCCGCTATGTGTAGAAAGAATCTTGAAGATGAACAGTGTCTCTAAAATCTTCTCAACTATCTCTATGTTGATGTAGATAGTCACCCCTTCCAACATTGCTAAAAAGAATAGTGCAGATCTAGCAAGGATGAACGTAGAACCTATCCCAAAGAACCTACTGTCTCCTCAAATGATAAAGAGACCTCCTAAAACTACTATACATAAGGATCCATAATCATATCAACCTATGAAAATTGATCATGTAGACAATGAACAAGAGGGTCAGAGTGAGCCCTTGTAACAACTGAAGAAGGATCGTCTTCAGCAAAGAGAAGATATATATTACCAATGATGTCTCTTAAATCTGCTATGTGCAACTCCACAAACAAACCTGAAGTTTCAGTCAAGATGTCATCCACTAATGCTAGAACTAGAAGACAAGGTGTGCCCTATTGTGCTAAAGTACATGAACCTATCACTATAGCAATGGATGAAGTAGTTGCCTCAACAAAGAGAAGACAAATGTCATCAATGATGTCTCCTACATCTTTAATGTGGGACTCCATGAATAACCTTGTAATGTTTGGAAGGAATTCATCCCATGCAGTTGAAGTAGGAAGACATGGTAAATCCTACTGTACTAAATCAGGAGCATCTATGACTGGAATTGGATCAGTAGAAGCAACATGAGAATTAGGAGGTGAGATCTCAACTAGAGTAGATGTAGCTACAACTAGAGGTAAAAGATCTTTTGGGAATGGAGGAATTTGTGAATCTCCATACATCTCCCAAAGATAGATCCAAATATCATAAAAATTAGTTGACTTCATTTCATCAAGTGAATCCATAACCTCCATATCCATATGTAGAAAGATTTCACAACAAATGATTGAAATAGTGTCACCATTGTATGAAAGTTCTTTCACATATGGCAATGCATTATGCTCAGTAAGATAAGTGAGAAATAATTCAATCCCTTTCTTATAGTTTTGTGTTGTCATGGTAATTAAATCTTCCTCATCCATGATGTACTAATAAATGTACCCCCCATGATCCAAAAAAGTCAATCAACCACCCCACCCCTCAATGTATGATTGGGTACTTTATAGGGAATGCAAGTATAATAGGCCACTTGTCAAAATGTACAAAGTAGACTTTTGATTTTTCTATTTACAACTACCTTTTGAGGCTCAAATCTATCACTAAGCACTATAGCTCAATTGTACAACAATTTTGGAAAGTAATCAAAGCAATACAGTGCAAAAAAGGCCCTAAGTTTGAAAGAGATATTTCTATCCACTCAACCCTATAACCTGATTATAGACCTCAAAAGTAGACAAAAAATTAAGCACTTTCAAAAAAAATAGAACCTAAAAATGTGTCTAGATGAGCTTGTATGGAGTGTTTCAATTTGCAAAATAAAGGATTTGATAGATACAGTCACCAAAAGATGCAACTTATGACAAATCCTTACAGAAAAACTAGAAAAGAATAGAACCACTAATTTTTTTAGAAAATTCTACCCAAAATAAAAAAATATCACACCTAATTTGGATTCTAGATGATTGAGTTATGGCCTCCCAAAGTCAAACTGTCAAATCGAAACTAAATTTGGACAGGCATCTAGGCAACAAAACATTGGGTTAAATTTGACAATCAAATGACTATCATAGTAGTGTTATTTGGCCTAGGAATGATAGTATGATGATTTTCAAATTTATCATTGTAAAATATTGATGTCAGTAAAAACTTGGGCCCCTAGATGATGTCACTATTGACATCACGATATGGAAGGACATGTATCTAGTCTATGTGAGCATATGGTTGTATGGACAATAACATGTTGTGCTAAGTAATCTTGTCAATGTGTCACTTGTGCTGGTAATGTATGCAAAACTGTCAGGGCACCATGTGGCATCTAAGGTATCAATCCAGTTGGTAGTGCATTGTAGTGTACTATCACTTCACATGGTAGGGGAGCTCTACTATGCTAGAAATTCAAAAAATGGTTACAAAACTGTAATCATTGTTGCCAAAGATGGGTTGCAGAGTGTGACAGTTGTACTGAAAGTCTTTTCAATGGCTAGCGCAATATTTAAGGCAATGCTAGGAGCTTTTGCACACTAGGAAAAGAGTTAACGGTGGTGGGATGTATATGTAATATCTTGCATACAATGGATATTAAACTTTGTGCCTATTTAACATGAACACCCAGGATTTCTAAAATAAAATCAAGGCCACCATGGATTGACTTGAATGGTGTTCCCCAAATTTGTAACAACCAAAATTTGATAAGGGTAGTCTGTTGATTGTTGAGGAAACTAAATTTGTCTAAGCTGATGTTGATGGAATATTTTGATGTGATAGTGAATATTCCTTGCAAGGGTCAAGGTTTCACTACTCGGTTCCTGCAAAAAAAAAAAAATCTCTATAGGCCTAGTAGGCCTAAAAAAATTCTAAGAATTTGCAAAGAATAAAATACCAATCTGAAAAATAAATTTGTAGATCTAAAAAATGATCATAAAGGATTTGCAAATCGAACCTTTAGGTGTTGATTTGCAATTTCTTTTTGGTTCAAATTCAACTATGGCCTATAGTAGGGGAATTTATAGTCAAATTTCACCAAATTAACATTTCATATGCAATGGCAAGGTTTTCTTTGGCTCTAGATGCTCCCAATGACTATAATACTCTAGATCTCTATCAAGGTGTCCTCCTAGAGGTGGAGGAAGAAAATGGTCTCGAATGGCTATGTGAAGAAAAATTCCCCAAGCTCTGATACCATGTAGGAATTTTGTATAGATCTGATACCATGTAAGAATCTGGTATAGCTTTGATACCATGTAAAAAAATTTCTTAGGGAAAAATCACCCAAGATCAAGGAACTCAAGCACAAGCACAAGAATAGACCAACAAGGTATGATCAGAATAACAATATCCAAAATTGATGTATTGTCATTGCATGTACACACTAGGAGTGCCTGTATATAAAGGCCTCTAAGATGCATCTAGAATGGTTCTAGAAAGAGCAAGGAGATAAGATAAGCATGAAAACTAAGTACACACCTTATCCTTCATTATAGATGAGAGCATAAGTATGACAAGGTGTAACTTGTGTAGATATTTTGTAGACACCATATGCTTAATTAGAGTGCTTATCCTATATTGTAGACACGATATTTATAATTAGAGTTACTAAATCCTATGTTGTTAACATGACAACTCACAAGAGTATGCATACTCCTAGGTGTCAAACTAATAAATAGTTAAATAATGCATTGACCTAAGTAAAATTAAGTAAAGTGTAAGTAGTAAATACTTATTTACACCAACAAAAACATGTGCTCAGTTGGAGTGGAAACTACTATGTTGTCTACATGACAACTCATATAAATATGCAAAATCTTGGGTGTCTACATGACAACTAATATAAAAATGCATTAACCTAAGTAAACTTAAGTGAAGTGTAAATAGTAAATACCTATTTGCACCAAAACCCCCCTTAAGTGCAACTTGAGGAAATGTACTTATGCTCACAAAACCTAGATAATAATGCAAGATGGGTCCCAACTACAAGGCCATGTTAGGTACCCATGTACAAAATGCAAGTGCAAAACATATACAATTCAATCTCTCATAAAGTGGATAAAGAGGAAAAACCACATGGGAAAAACCCCCTCCAAAAAGAGAGACAAGTAAAATAAAATAAAATTAGAGAGAAGTCCTCATGTGAGGAAAAGATCCCTCCCATAAGAGAGAAGAAGAGGAAGATAGACCAAGTACCCCTCCCTCAATATAGAATGTACACCAATGGTAGATTCTCTAGGCTTGATGTAGAAATTGCTCTATAAGTTTAGAACAAAATTCCTCCTCTTAGGAAGAAATATAACCAAGGGTGTATCAATGAAGCCTCCCTCATCTTTAGGAAGAAACATCAAAATATATTGAATCTTTGAAACTTTCTCAAATGTCCCCATGTCAATACTGAAAGGTGTCTCTTCCAAATCTTGTCTACTATGTCACTTTTCTGAATTAGGAAGAAACATTATGATCAAATGAGGTTGAATGTAGAACATGTATCAAAGACTCAAATATCTCATCCGAAAATAAAGTGACCTCTTCTAATTGTTTTATCAAAGGATCTACCATCATGTCAACCTCAAAAGACTAGTCAAGTAGAGAATGAAGATGAGGATCAGCATGCTCCCTCACAACAACTAAAGAAGAATCATCTTCACCAAAGAGAAGATGACTGCCATCAATAATGTCTCCCAAATCTGCAAGATAGGACTCCAAAAGCAAACTAAACATGTATGTCAAGTAATCGTCCCATGGAATTGAGTCTAGAAGGCAGTGAATATCCTCCTGCACTTAATCACTTGAATCCATAGCTATGTGAATACAAGTATCATTAGGAAAAATAGTAGATGCAATATCAATTAGAGGAGAAGTAGAGGATGGCTCAAGAACTTGATCATGTTTGAGAAAGCCCAAGTTCAAGTAGCCAAAGTTCTCCTCAAAGTCTGAATCAACAGTAGAAGTGTGATCAAAATCTTTTGAGAAATCACTGTCATCATCATGAGAAAAATATGAGTAGTATAGCCTAGATGTGTGATCAACCACCCCTGTAGCAATGATCTCTCTAGTGTCCAACTCTCTGATAAAAACTAAACTCGGTGTGAATTCTACAGTCCTTCCTCTATCTCCATGAGTGAGTTGATAGATGGAAAGAATATTATGACTTAGGTGAGGTATGCACAAAACATCTTTGAAGTATCCCTCCCCTTTATCAATAGTTCCTTTCCCAATCAAATTCATGTAAGTATGATTTCCCATAAAAATTTGGGAAGTATGACAAGGATCAAATGATGAAAACATAGACAGTAAAGATGCCATATGATGAGAAGCCACATAATCTAGAAGCCATCTTCCTAAATTTTGACTTGAAGTAGCTATTAAGGCTTGACCTTATCCCATGTGAGCCTTTCTTTTATCCAAATTTGAATGTGGAGAAGAGAATGGAGTAGTCATTCTTGATGGTAGACTAATTTGATTCTTATTAAGAAGATTCTAAAGTTCATGAATTTCCTTCTTGTAACAATGATGTTCTTCATGTCCATTCTTATTGAAATATGAACAAGCAACCAACTCCTTCTTGGATGATTTACCCTTACTACTGGAGTTTTCTTGTGGTTAGGAGGTTGAGTTTTCTTTCTCTTGTTGTGAATTTTGTTGTCATGATTTTTGCTTCTTGCTAGACACTTTTCCTTGATTCCATTTACAAGCCACCAATGCTTTGGACTTTGAAGACTTGAGAATCCCCATGCTCATCAAATTTGATTGTTCTACCATGAACATATCTATGAAGGAGTCAAATGAAGGAATGTTGTAGGAAGAACCTAAGGTTATCTTATGAGTGTTGAAGCTTGAAAAAATGATGCATACTCTAGAGCAAGTTTTCTGATCAAATTATGAATCAATTTTTCATCATTTATGGTAATTACAAAATCCCTTAACCATTGACCTTAGCTCATGTTCCTTGGTGATATAGTCTTGATTTGTGTCAAACTTCTTTGGATCTAATGACATGATATTTTCATCAAGTTCAAAACCCCTAGCTTTGTTTACTTTTGGATACAAGCTAGCAAACTTATCCCATGCTTCCTTTACTATTTTACAATTGTAAATATGGAAGATAAGATATTCATGTATATACCTCCTCAAAGTACCAATAGAAAACTTATTTTCATTATTCCATTCATTTAGTTTATCAGGATCAGATGGTGCAACCATGGTTCCATCTTTTTACTCCATGCTCTAATTTTCCATGTAGCATAATTATGTGGAGTTAAAAGTGAAAACTTAGGAGAACCCATGATGCAAAATAAAAGAACACAAGAGAGAGAGAGAAGTGCAAACACTCAAGACCCCCCCCCCCCCCCCGCCCCAAAAAAAAAAAAAAAAAAAACACTCAATCAAAGAACCCCCAAAATGGATTATTTTTGGCACTTTATACTTAGTTCGTGTACAAATACCACTTGTCAAAATGAGACAAAGTCAACTTCTGATTTTAATGGTTACAACAATAAATATGAAGCTATATCAAACTCAAAAAGGTAAGGCATAAGACCTCTCAAGGACTAATTAATTACAAGTGCCAAAATAGGCCAAAAATGGCCAAATGCTGAAAGTACTATGTCTACTCAAAATTACTCGAAACTAATACTAGATCTAGAAAGTACATGAAAAAACATGCACTTTCAATAAAAATAGCACCTGATTATGTGTCCATATGAGCCTGAACAAATCCTTTGAAGCTACAAAAATGTCTTTAATTATTTTTCCTAAATAGTTGTCGTAACACCTCGAAAAATCAAATGACTCTAGATTTCACCTCAGATGTCCAATTTTGATAAAATAAAAGTCAATTTAGGGGTTTTTTGTAATATCCTCCCCTATTTTTTCCCAAATAAAGAAACTTGCAAGCTACTTTATGATATCAATTAATTTTCTTAATAACTCAACATAGCATTTTTGTCAAACACTTGGCACATATACTACAATATATAGGAAAATTTGAAACTTCTTGTTTGCTCATTAAATATTGATTTTTGCCATGTAAATGTGCTCATACAATTGTTTAACATGTTGCAACAAATATCAGTCTCGTATTCAACAACTACAATGCAAAAGTATTAAAATTTGACAGAAGAAACCTGGAATTAGTTGCTATAGTATTTTTGTAGATGTAGTTGGCAGCCTTCCAAACCTTCAAATCAGCAAGAATAAACAATAAACTTGTTGCAAATACTGTTCATGCATTGTAGAAAATTCACTATTCATCCACACTGTAGCAAAACACTAGTCATCCGTACTGTAGCAAAACACTATATGAAACCCAATATGTTTGGAAACACCGTTAATCCTCCTGACTGTGTCTTTCAACAGAAAAGAGAATGCTAGAAAAGAGGGATTACGTCCTCCAAGCTCGATAAAAAAATATCCAACAACATAACATTAATCTTCATCCAAGCATACTAAAAAGAAGCTCTTCCATTTCTTTTATAGTGTTCTCACAAGAGCTCAATCCTTCATTTTCTCAATGTGGGACAAAACATAACTCCCTTTATGTAACTTAAGTCTCCAATGTGTTATAAAATAAAGGGGACTCTTTTAATTTAAATATTTGTCACAAACTATAGTCTATACATTAATAAAGTTAAATATTTAAATTTAACTTTATAAAATAGCTTTATTAATGCATAACAAATCTTATCAATGATAAACAAGTCTTCTTGTCAATTTTAAACAATTACCATCAACATGCCGCTACCACTAGATGTCCAACCATGTCCAAGATGACTTACTATAAATAGTAAGTATGCCCAAAGTTGCCTCAAAACCCCTCAGAAAGACCTGCAACTAAAACTATCTAGGTCAAATGGTCTCTAAGTCCCTTTAATGTCCTAGTTAGCCTATGGGACTATGGGGAAATAGGCTAACGACAAAATCATGCTATGAATGCTAAAAAGGGGACATTACATTTTTTGACCTTCTAAATGTGATGCCAACATCTAAATTACACTAGCAAGCTCCAATCTTGATGCAAAAAAATTTCTCCAATGGCTATGCAATGAAACTCATATGGCTCTGATATCATGTGAGAATTTACCTAAGGTAAGAATGAAATGCCAAGATCTAGAAGCTTAAGAGATAGCATAAGAGAGACAATATATGATCAAATGAGAATGAATTGATCAAATAATTGGATTAGTACATCATAGAAGAGCTTTCTATATAAAGGCAACTGATATGACTAGGAATCAGAAAATAGATATGCATAAAAACTAAGAACATGTACACCAAGAGTGGATTATCCTCCATTGTGCATGAATGCATTTACAAAAATGAGAGGATAAGAATACAAAGGTCTATCTCACAAAGAGATGTAGTAGACAACATGTGCTCAATTGGAGTGCAAATTACTATGTTGTCTACATGATAACTCATATAAATATGCAAAATCCTAGGTGTCTACATGAAAATTAATATAAAAATGAATTAACCTAAGTAAACTTAAGTAAAGTGTAAATAGTAAATACTTATTTACACCAACACAAAGAATAATGACTAGTATATTTGGAGTAGAGCAAAGACAAGATAAACACTATAGTCCAATGTTTTAATCTTGGTGACAAAGTAATTATTCATCATATATCAATGTTCACACAAATGTATAATCACACATTCATGGAAGATATTTTACAAAAAAATATAAAAAAAATATACATAACTGAAATGATTTCACCAATTTTCCTTAGAGTGGTCCCTTCCTTTGATTTAGGTGGCGAGAACTAAATTAGCACAAGATGCTATAGAAATTCCACCTTACTATTATGATAAAATTTGAAGAATAGTTTTAAAAAATATTTTCAAGTATCATTTCCTTACTGACTTGTAATTAAACACCTATTTATATAGCTTCAAAATTGACTAATAACTAACTTGTTATAGTCAATGGCTTTGACCCCAAACATAGATAAATCTACATTTTTGTTATGACATAGACCACAAGTTTTTAACCATATTACAAATATGATAATAATAACATCACTTTTTTACCAAAAATCATTATGGACCTAGGGTTATAAAACAAAACATTTTCTAAAAATGAGATAGAAAGATAGCATCATGATATGGATGTAGCTATTCCAATAGCTCACAGACTTTCTATAACTAACTCATCATCTAGTTTTAGTTCCAACAACAAAAACCAATGAAATATTTGTTATTTCCTACACTTAGAATCATATTTCAGGAATTACCCATTCTCTTATGATTCTATTAAATATAATAAATACCCTTAATAATTAATGAATATATGGACTTCTAGAGGGATCAAGGAATAATAAAACACATAAAGAGACTAAAAAAGAAGACACAATTTACACTTATCAAAAACCATAAATCCAAATTCAATGGTTAATTTTATAGTTGAAAAAAGAAAGATAAAAAATTACAAGAAGGTAGATGAAATGCCAACAAAACACCAATTATTTTTAGATTTGAAGGTTATTGTTATACATGCCAAAAGTATGGTCATAAGGCACAATGTAAAGGATAATTAAACACCTAAAGGTCAAGGAAAAGAACCTAAGAAATGTAATACCAAAAAATAGGATTACAACACATGGGTGAATTGTTAATATTGTCGAAGTATGAACACATTGTAAAAAATTTTGACTGGATACCTCTTAGAGCTAGATATTTAAGCTCAATTCTTTTTGAATTAGTATGTTTCAATTGCTAGAAAGTTAGTCATCTAAGAAAGGAGTGTATGAACTGAGTGTCACTGCATAATGATGAAGAGAGTAATGGAAAGGCAAAATTCAATGCATAGGAAGTAAGAACCTAGATGAATCAAACTTAGAAGAAGAAAATTAATGGAGGCACTAGAGAAAATGGTGAAGTTTTTATCACAAAATCCAATGAATTAGGTGATTCAACCACCTCAAAGTAAATGATAAGGTATGTATGAAACTATGGTTTAAATTGATATATCATACATCAACTCCTAAGAGTTTTTGTGTGAAAAATGTCCAAATAAGCATGATAGTAGATGTACAAGTACAAATCTAAGGTTTGAAAAGAACAATGATCTGTGGTACCAAGTTGAAAATTTGGTAAAGACCAAGTGCCAGTATTCGAGTCTAGTCCAGACCAAGTTCTAGTGTGAACCAAGATGTAATATAAACTAAGTGAAGACTCATGTGTTGAGTAGGTTTTCATTATGAACTGAGCAGTGATATTGAATAAGTGAAGTAGAAGGAAGTTTGATTTCCAAGTTTCACCAAGTTGGCCACATAATATATATACAGAATATTTATGGAGACATTTTTTCAACCTTTCAACCTTATAAAATGTGTTTCAAATCTCATTTCACTCACCATGATTTTAAGAATTTAAAAGAGCAGATTGAGAAGATGACTACAGGGAAAATTTATATAAATTTTATGAAGATCTAGTGCATGTCATTAGAATCTTAAGAAAGTTGTGTGAAGTTGAACTAAGAATGAGTGAGAATCTTCCAAATCAAACCCTAATTTGAAGAAATGGTATTTACTATGTCTACAAGTGAGAAGAAGATTGTATTGAATATTTGTAATGCTCAATAAGCTCAAAGTGAATTAAATCCCCCCACCAAAATTTAGGGCATACCACAATATTGGATTAGTTGGTGATTATTTTAGAGATTATTTTTATAATTTCACCATGGGTCATTAGGGTTCATGATGTCAAATTGTGTTACATGTCTAAGATTGGAGAGGTTGGAGACTTTGAGTTGGGGAATGTGTATGAAAAAAATTGTGAGAATGATGTATTGAAGGATGAACACAAGGTAGTATCTTAGAAAGGGTCAACTATTGCCCTAAAATTCTTGAATATTCTCAAGGTGAAATAGATAAAAGTTGTCATAAGACAAATCCACAACATGAAACTCAAGTTAGATACTAGACTGGTGAGTATTAAAAGTCCTATCATCCAACATGTGATGGGTTATTAGGTATGTGCAAGATCATGGAGTGCCAAAAAGTGACAATCTGAAAAATTTGTAGTTCTAAAATATCTCAAACCATTTCAAAATCTATTCCAACTTTTTTCTCACCTGAACTAATACTAAATGAAAACAATTAATATCTTTATAAGGTCTACTATATCAAAAGATACCAAACCTATATGGTTAACTTTAAAAACATCTTAAAATGTTCTTTTGGCCTATTTTTATGTGATTTTTACTTGAAACATGTAGCTAACAACTTTTTTTAACCCAAATTTGATGAAATGAAAAGGGTTTCTTAAGAATGTTCTTATCTTTCCATAAATGTAGGGGTTGTCAAATTATGAGTTTAGTAAGTAATTATTACTTATTTTCTAATGGAGTTATGTATAAAGTGCTGACTGACACACTACTTGAGAAACAACTATAAATTTCAAATGATGCAACATTTTTTAAATCCAAAAGATGCATCACATTCTATGTTTCTTCTACTATAAGGAAAAATAAATAAAAAATTGAATTTTGCAAAGTTTTGAATTAGTTAAGGTGGTTAGACACGAGATTTTTTTTATTACAAAAATACTAGTGTCAAAAATTAATTATTATTTATATATTTAGAATAAAAATACCCAAAAAATATGTGTCACATCTAGGCATGAGTGTACTACTTATATCTAGAATATTATTAAAAAATATTATAATTTGATTTTGATTAAGGTAGTTAGACATATGTCTACTTCTTATTTTTGTTGTGAAATATTTGTAATATTGCATTAAAATTCAAATTTTTGACTAATCAATTTTTATTTTTTTGAGATAAGTCCTAGTAGTTTAGAAACTAGATTCAATTTTCTAGAGATTCTTTTCTATCAACTTTTTGATATAAAGTTAATAAAAAGTAGAAAATTGCACATCAAGTTGACATAAACCTAATTTTCTGATTTTTCATTGCCACTTAAGAGCATAGTTTGGTTGACCATGATCCTACACATAGCCTATCCTATTCTTGATTGAGTAAAGACCGTTCTCTTCCAAAGAAAGGATGTAATTGAAAATAATGCTTTGGGAAAATAGAATGTTAAATGAATGTCAATAACAACCATTGAAGATCCCAAGATTGAATTTGGCATTAGAATCATTTCAAAAAATATATACCAATCAAAAAAACTTAACAATGTATCATGTGTTATTGTGGATATGGGATATAAATTTTTTAAGAAGGATCATAGTTATGACCTTACTAAGCTCTAGCTCACACAATTAGCAAAGAACTTGGGAGCCATAATGAAAGTCAAATATAGTTCAGGCATATTTTATTCTCTCATTATTTGCATATTCTTTTATATACATAATTCATTCCCTACAATAGGAAATATAGATTGAGATAAGGAGAAACTTGTTACCCAACAAGTTAATGAGTTTATCAGTCAAATGTGTGTGAGAACTTTGAGACAATTGTCAATGCGTATTTTATAATTTAAGGAAAAGATGAAAAATAGGATTAGGATCCCTAAGTCAATAGTAGAGCAATGTTATAATGATATATTTTTCTTAGTGGATAATAATTACAACTATGTTCAAGTTGTTCTATCAAGAGTTTCTTCTCTATGAGGTGAACATTAATGAAGTGTCAATAGTAATAAATGCATTATTGGTTGAGAAGATTGATAAAGATATTGAACCATTCAATACTTATGAGACTACAAAGATCAATATATCGATTCAAAAAAAGGTTCCAAAATTAGATATGAAAAGGAGGAAGATGATAAAAAGCCCTTAGGAAAAATTGTGTGAAGCCCCACTAATGATTTTTGAAGGAAAAGAAGGTAAAAGAAAAGTGTTAGTGGTTTTCAAGCCTGAGGAAACCAAGGGCAAGAAACTATTCTGGTAGACCTCAAGGTGAAGAAAGATTTGAAGAATATGATTACTAATCCCACTCTCACACCATCAAGGGTCATAAAACAATGGACCAGGGAAGCTAGCAATTTAGTTTCTGAGCCATTAAAGAAAAGTATTGTTAAAAGCATTGAGTACATAAGGCAACACAACATCAAGGAGAAAGGAATTCATTGTAGAAATTGACTCAAGCAAGAAAAAGAAGAAACCAAGAAAGTGGTTTAGATCATGAAGGATGAAGAAGAAGAGGAAGAAGGGAGGACTACATTTGATGAGTTGATTTAGTTCAATATAAAAGTGTACAAGAATCTTAAAAATATTGATGTGGTATGTGATAATCTCATAAATACTATACGTCTATCAGATTTTTACTATGTGAAGTATGAAAAATTGATATCAAAATATAACGTGAATGTAGAAAAGGTTGTTATGGATATTATGGTGAATTTCAAATACACACCTATAGAGCTAGGAAAATTGATTCACATAGAGTTATACAATAATTTTGATGCTAAATAGAAACATGCACTAGATATTGAAAGAAAAATAAACGAAACCTAATTAACCCAAATTGTGCCTAAACATACAAGGAAATAAGTCAACTTAGAATTAAGGAACCAAACAAATAAATTTGTTCCTAAAATAAGAACATACCTATTATTAAAAAATAAATTTGAGGAATTAGTACAAGAAAGATAGTTGATATGGAAGAAGAGTTATCTGATGGCCCAAGATAGTGAAAAGAAGAGTAAAAAAATCACTATAGAGGATGGAGCAAAAGAAGATAACCATAAAGATGGGAGTGATGAAAATTAAGAACTAGAGAAGAAAACACTACCTAACCTAGAGAATAAGGAGAAATATCCTATACAAAAGTTAGAAAAAGAGATGTTGATGAATACTAATCCTGTGTTAATACTAGTGAAAGAATATCCTAAAATGGATACACACATAACTTCTCAATCAATTGAAAAAAACCTTATTTTTATATTACTTTAAGTCCTATTGATATTCAAGAACAAGAAAATGTAAGTGTTGCTAAGAAACAAATTTTGTCACCTGGTGAAGGTGATAATGCACAAGGATATGAACAAATCAATGATAAAAAAAGGTTATTGTTCTAATATAGAAGGATAAGTAAAAAGAGATAGTTAAAATTCTATAATAGATCAATATATGAAAAATGTGATGAGAAATACCTTAGGACCTCAAATTGAGTTAATAAAGGAGGCTAAACAACTAAGTTCAATAAGTGAACTCATGTCTATTGATGAGGTAAAGTAAGGTTAATGCACATGAACAACAAGTGGTAGTTAAGAGAAAAAAATTGGTGAAGAAGAAAGAACAAAATATAGAAAAGAATCTGAGATACCAAGCATGGAATTTCTCACTTAAGGTCTACAACTATCAATGTTGAGCACAATTTTTCTTAATTCCAAAGGGAAGAAAATCAAGAAGAAAAGAGTACAGTCCCCTATTGCATTGTAATCTAAATATGTTAGGCTAGATGAAGATATTGTTATACCTAAAAAATGATAAATCAAATTTGATAGAAGAGATGAATATATTAAGTGAATTATTTACACAAAAAGGCTAACTAGGTGAAGTTAAGGAGGGAACATCAACAAAAGCAAGCACATAAACATGTATTCTATGCTATCAAGAACATATTTCTTAATTAATTTGTTGTTGATGATTTGGATGAGAAAGCTCCCATTGTTGATAAATTGATTAAAATAGTAGATAAAGTAATTGAGTCATTCATAGATACAAATGAAAGACCGATGCAATGGTAAGAATAAAACTTCTTTTAAAAAAATTTATGGAGAAGGTTGTAGTAGAGATTGATGTTAGATAGGTAGAGTTGTCAAAGCTTGTAAATAATCTGAAAAAAGTTTCCTTAAATGTATATACATTATTTAGGTGGTTATGTGATGCCTGCACATTTATAAAGAATTTAAAGGGAACAACGGATAAGATAGAGGAATATTTACAATAGAGTTCCAATGCACTAATAATGGATGAAAGTTTCAATTTATTGTACTTAGTTAAATTTTTATCAAGGGAGGCTCACTGAATTGACTGTGGAATATAGAAGAATAAGAGATAAAATTATATCAATTCAAGATATGATGAAATATCATTTAGAGGTTAGGAAAAAACATTTACATATTGAAAAATATTTAGTTGAACAAGATCCAAACATGTCAACTAAAAATAGTTTGGAGGATCTAGTAGCTAAATTTGAGAATGAAATTCAAGCTTTTGAATCCATATAGGAAAAATACAATAGTGCATTAGGTAGAAGTTTGCAAGTCCACAAACCATTTTTGGATAAGTATAATTTGACCCTTACACTCTAGTGGATCTATTCACAAAGATGGGGGACTAAAACAATGCCATGTTTTTTTCCCCCCCATCTAAGACTTAATGCGTACACACTATTTTGTGTATGCACTATAGTGCATATGCACTATGCTTTGTATTTCTTGAGCCATAGGCTCAGACAAGGAAAACCATAGTGCATACATGCTATAGTGCATATGCACTATTTAAAAATTGAAAATAAGTCAAATTTTTTAAATTTAAGTAGCGCATATACACTATTTTAAAATAGAAAAAATGCCATTTTTTTCAAATTTAACTGGTGTATATGCACTAGAGTGTGCTATAGGGCATACACACTATGGTCTTCATTAGAGATTGTTAATCCTAATAGTTGGATTTGGCTTGGATATCCAACCTAAATGCTTGGACATTTAAAATAGGTCTTAGACATGATTTCTACCAAGTTTACACAAAAAAAACAAGATTTGATTATGTGACATCTATTAGGTTTTCTTGTGGTTACATAACAAGAGAATTGAGTTGCACAAAATTATTTATCTCATTGTTAACTATCTAACTGTATATATTTTTGATTTTTGATTAGTTTAAGCCTTTCATTTCTTGCCAAGTTTAGATTTTTCTGATTTTAGAAAAAAGTGGCAACTTATACCCCCTTTTTGGACCCCCATCTTTGTGCACTTACCCAACAACCATGCTTGAAAAAAACAAGGAGGAAATATGATGATGGTAAAGTCAAGGGGAGTTGTGAGCTTCAAACATGTTTATACAAAGAGTAGAGTAAAAACATGTGTATAGACTTTATAGAGTCAAGGTGCAGAGTTCACCTAAAGGGAGAGTATTTTGAATATTTTGAAATTTTTCTATTTTGTGGTTTTTGCAATGTTGATCATTACCAAGTTTTTTATTTAACTAATGTCAAAGGGGGGGATTGCTGATCCCTAAGGAAAATTTTTCTATTAGTTTCAAATACGTAGTCATTTTCTAGGAAGATTTGGTTGGTCATCACTATAATCGATCCATAATGATGGGCTAAGAAAATACATGGAGTTATGTACTTATTTAGTTATGAACAAGTAGTAATAAGATCTGAGTACACATTAGTGTCATCAAGAAGAATAGTATATGTTGAGTGATATAGAAGTTGAGATAGGAAAAAGAGACAAAAGTATAATCCAATCAACTTAGTTCATGCCAAACTTGGTATGAGTTGAGGATTAAAAATGAATAGCATTTAAGGCTAAGCATTAGGAGGTTATTGAAGTTGAGTAGCATTGTTTTGTGTAACTACTTAGAATTGGAAAAAAATTGAGGTAAACCATATTTTCCATGTTGAAATGAGGATTCTATGATAGTGGAGTTAGATAAGGAGGTAATTATGCTTGTAACTACTGATCATTGACCCCTATGCATGGAAGTCCACAAATCAAAAAATTAGATTGTCCAATTAGAAAAAGGGATGAATCAATATTATTGATCATGATATAGATTTTTTTCCAAATAGCTATCTAAAGATATCTTTATACCTAATTCCTATATGTGTGTGTGTGCATGATCAAGAGGAGTTTAGATGAAAAGTTTTAAAACTAAATCAAAGGTGAAAGATAAAAGTGACCAAGCAATAGATTGCAAATTTAGTGACATATCAAATAAAAATGTGGTTAGTGAATTGGATATAGAATATCTGTTATCAATATTCAAGTAAAAACAAAAGGATTGGGTATTAATACATTTAAATTGGTGTTTCATGTGTAAATCTCTTAATAGAGTGGTCCTAACACACCTATTGTAAGTATCTTAAAAGATTACTTATTTAGTTGTGATGTTTAAATCCTTTTACCAAGGTAGGACTTAAAAGTCTTGTAAGTTGTTAACATGGTAGACCCCTCATAGGATAAATCATCAAAAGTGGTCAAATTTGTAAACTTGATAGGAAAAATTTGTTGTTGTAGTAGTGAAAAATTTGTGAATCTCATCCCCATTGCACTTTTACCTTCACCTTGGAGGGATTTTATATTACCAAATCCTTGTATCAAATATTTTATGTATTTATGAGTTTTACTCATCTGATTAAGATATTAGATCTTATGTTATGCTAAAGTACATCATTACATTTTATAAGTTAAGGGTTTAATGAGAGTTTATGGTGGAGCTGTCAAATATGGTTCATGTTTGAAGCATTGATGTTTTATAGATCCTTATTGATTGCCACCCCCACCCGCTATTCTATTTCTAACACTTATTAAATGAAAAACTTAACAAAAAAAGTATGAGGTATGACTTTATTGTATAATATGCTATGGTTCAACCAACCTCTAGAAAGCTCAATGTCTTAATATTGTTCAAATTTGTATGATTGTCTTGTTCTAAAGTAATGGTAATTTTACTGAAAGTTATTTGTGGTTGTGTATTTTTTTCGTTATAGTCAATATGGATAACAAAGTTTTTAGCCATGTATCATATGTCAAGATTGACCAATTTATTTAATTCTTTATTGATTAATTCGTTATAAATCTAGTTTTTTGATTGTTAAGAGATTATATCATAGGTTCGATGGGTATTCATATAATTTCAAAATAAATATTATCAATCATATAAAATTATATCTATTATGTAAAAACATTTTCGACTTATCATAAAATTTTGAATGGTTTACATTTCAAGTTGTTTAGTGGAACTTAGTAAAGGTCATAGCAATTGGCCTTGGTGTACAAAACAAGGAATTTAAAACCATTTCCATTAGCCTTAAAAACATGAACATGTTCTTCTAAAATATATTAGAACTAAGGTGAAACAAGAAAAAAACCATAAATGTGAAGAAACCATGCTCAATTTCATGTAAATAATTGAATTTTGGTACAAGCTTATGAAATATTGTTCATATGAGGATTTTATGGTTTCTTTATTTGATAATTTTCATGAATCCTACTACTTGTGATTAATTTTATGAGTGTTAAAAAAATCCTTAATAAAATAAAATACAACAATAAAAAAAAATTCCAATATAAAAATATGATAAAATATAGAGCAAGACAGAGAATTGTAACTCATAAACAAGAATATATATTGATCTAACTTGCTTGTAATCATTAGATATTTCATATAGCTTCTAACTATGCATTTTGGAATATTCTACTAGAGACTATAGAACTCACAATCTGGAATGTACCATAGAAGACTCTAGAAATTTTCTCCCATCTACTGTAGAACATTCTATAAAATCTTGATCTTCCTAAAACCCCCCATTAATATTGGCTAGCAGAATGCAAAGGTGAAGTAAAAAATTATATTACTACCTCCTCTTAATGTTCAACTCAATCATGACCAACATATTATTGTAAATACAATAAGGAATTAAACTCTAAGAGGAAGAGGAGGAGCGGGGTAAGGGGTGTGGTGAATCAACACTTAAAAATTCAACCTCTGAAACTATTCACCAAACATCCATCTTTTTGGATAGAATTGTTAATTGTGTATTGTCCTTGATGTTGCACAAATGTCATATCAGTCATCAAACAAAGTCTACCGAGCTTCCAAGGTTAACAAAGGAAAGTTAATGTCTACCGAGCTTCCAAGGTTAACAAAGGAAAATTAATGTCTACCGAGCTTCCAAGGTTAACAAAGGAAAATTAATGTCTACCTAGCTTCCAAGGTTAACAAAGGAAAGTTAATGTCTATCGAGCTCCCAAGGTTAACAAAGGAAAGTTAATGTCTACCGAGCTCCCAAGGTTAACAAGGGAAAGTTAATGTCTATCGAGCTTCCAAGGTTAACAAAGGAATGTTAATGTCTACTAAGCTCCCAAGGTTCACAAAGGAAAGTTAATGTCTATTGAGCTCACTCAGTCTCCAAAGGATTTTTGTAGAGTTTGCAGTGTTTACCGAGCTTCACTTGGTTAACACTACAAAACCATTATGGAGCAATGGTTATCGAGCTAGGTCGACCAGCAAAAAATTTTACTATTTTGATATTAAGTTTAATTATTTCATATGACCGACTGATTTAATGATTTTTTTAAGTTATTATAACCTGTATTTATAAGCCAACTTGATATTAAGTGGGTGGGGTGGGGTGGGGGGGGGTGGGGGGGGGGGGGGGGGAGGGGGGTGAATCAACACTTAAAACTTTCAACCTCTGAAACTATTCACCAAACATCCATCTTGTTGGATACAATTGTTAATTGTGTATTGTCCTTGATGTTGCACAAATGTCATATCAGTCATCAAACAGAGTCTACCGAGCTCCCAAGGTTAACAAAGGAAAGTTAATGTCTACCAAGATTCCAAGGTTAACAAAGGAAAATTAATGTCTACCGAGCTTCCAAGGTTAACAAAGGAAAATTAATGTCTACCGAGCTTCCAAGGTTAACAAAGGAAAGTTAATCTCTATTGAGCTCCCAAGGTTAACAAAGGAAAGTTAATGTCTACCGAGCTCCCAAGGTTAACAAGGGAAAGTTAATGTCTACCAAGCTTCCAAGGTTAACAAAGGAATGTTAATGTCTACCAAGCTCCCAAGGTTCACAAAGGAAAGTTAATGTCTACTGAGCTCACTCGGTCTCCAAAGGATTTTTGTAGAGTTTGCAGTGTTTATCGAGCTTCACTTGGTTAACACTACAAAACCATTCTAGAGCAATGGTTACCGAGCTAGGTCGACTAGCAAAAGATTTTACTATTTTGATATTAAGTTTAATTATTTCATGTGGCCGACTAATGTAATGATTTTTTAAAGTTATTATAACCTATATTTATAAGCCGATTTGATATTAAGTGGGTGGGGGGGGTGAATCAACACTTAAAACTTTCAACCTCTGAAACTATTCACCAAACATCCATCTTGTTGGATAGAATTGTTAATTGTGTATTGTCCTTGATGTTGCACAAATGTCATATCAGTCATCAAACAGAGTCTACCAAGCTCCCAAGGTTAACAAAGGAAAGTTAATGTCTACCGAGCTTCCAAGGTTAACAAAGGAAAATTAATGTCTGCCGAGATTCCAAGGTTAACAAAGGAAAATTAATGTCTATCGAGCTTCCAAGGTTAACAAAGGAAAGTTAATGTCTATCAAGCTCCCAAGGTTAATAAAGGAAAGTTAATGTCTATCGAGCTCCCAAGGTTAACAAGGGAAAGTTAATGTCTATCAAGCTTCCAAGGTTAATAAAGGAATGTTAATGTCTACGAAGCTCCCAAGGTTCACAAAGGAAAGTTAATGTCTACTAAGCTCACTCGGTCTCCAAAGGATTTTTGTAGAGTTTACAGTGTTTACCGAGCTTCACTTGGTTAACACTACAAAATCATTTTGGAGCAATGGTTACTGAGCTAGGTCGACCAGCAAAGAATTTTACTATTTTGATATTAAGTTTAATTATTTCATGTGGCCGACTAATGTAATGATTTTTTTTAGTTATTATAACCTATATTTATAAGCCGACTTGATAATCTGAAAGGTGTATATATATATAGATGTTCAAGTTGTGAATTGGAGTGAGAGTGAATATATGGATGAGGATGAAATAAGTGAATATTGAGCAAATTTTGATGAAGGATTAGATATCCTGGAGGAGCTGCAAAGTTGCATTTGATCAGTAAGGATTCAGTAAAGTAAAAAAGAGATCTATAATCAACAAAAGATAAGTTGCATATCATTCAAGTCACCTCATTGTTGCTTTCTAATCATTGTAACAGTGAATCTAGAATCTCTTAACAAAGTTGGTTTAACAGCCATTTTGTAAATCCTCTAACAAGGTGACAATTTAGTTGAATTGTTCTCAAGACCTCTAACTAGGCCACTCCTAACAGGGTCATTAAATCCTCTAACAAGGTCACACCTAATAGTGTTTTTGTAACCTTTAACAGGGTTGGCTCCTAATAGGGCTCACTTTAGAAGAGTGAAAATTGGTGACTAGTTACTTGGTAGTTTTTCCCATATTGGGTTTCCACATTAAATTTGGTGTCTCCTATGTTCATTTATCTTAATCTTTGCAAGCATATTAATGACTATGAATGCTAGATAATTAGTAATTAGTTAATCTACCGAGTTACAATATTCCTACATTGTTTACCAAGTATTAGCAGTATGTAAAGACATCTAAGGGATTTATTTTTGGAATTGAATTTTGTGGTAACTGATTCACCCCTCCCCTCTTAGTTACTTCATCTATATTTCAACACATATCACAATCTATACATATAAATTGAAATACCAAATTAAGCATATACATCAATGACATGAAAGTAAAATATTCAACACATGTATGACATAAATTATTTGGTTACCCAGAAAGTATCTAATGAAAAGGTAAAATTGGGGTAGGGACAACACCCACAAATCTTCACTACTGTAGTAATAAAGTGTATCTAATAAAGGTTACAATTTTTGAGCATGGAAGATGATCTACTCTATGAAAGACCTACCCTATTAAAGGCTTACACGATTGTTAGATCTTGCCATGTCAAAGGATTTAAACACCCTACTAAAATTTTTCCTAGTAAAAGGAGTTTAACTTAATGAAGTAAGCACCTTGTTAAAGGATTTATAACAACTTGCTAAGACTATTCCATTAAGAGATTTAACTAATTCAGCAGTTAGAATCTCTCAAAAATGATCCTTCAATTAATATATTTTGCTTTATATTAGGTGACTTCTATACTGATGTGTAATTGATCCTTTCTGATCAGAAGTATCTGTGCTATCCTTTGATTCCTTTTCTCTATTCTCCTTTAGCTAATTCTACAATGTTACTCAATTCATAACACCTTAATCACCATGAATTCTCTATTTGCACATAAAAACTCACTTCAATTATCCTTTTCATTCATTATAAAGTTTATAGTTTGTCTTCCTTAAGAAGACATAGGTGACTTAGGGTTAGGTATGAATTAATGGTAGTGATTCACCCCTATTACTGTTTAAACCTTCCCTTTTTCTGATTGGATTCATGTAATGCACAAAAATTTACTATTAAATTTCATCCTTATCAAAAAAATCATAAATCAATCCTTAAGTCGACCAAAAAATGGTTTCATAGAAGTTTGTGCCATTACTCAATACTTGAAGTCCCCGATGCTCGACATCAACTATAACTTCAATATTGTATCTTAGCCTTTCAATGACTTGAAATCCACTGATCACTTGAAATCTAAATAGCTTGGCAAATATAATATTCTCAGTACTTGAGTGACTTGACACTTACTAGTTATTTGACACTTACTAAATATTTATCGCTTGGCATATACTACTTGACAAGTTATGCTCCACATGCATTACTTGTTAGACATAAACTAAGTAAATAACTTAAGTATATTGTCACTCATATGTCAAAATCAATATGAGATTAACAATTTCCCTCTTTGAAATGAGTGGAAAAATACTTGATCATGTATAAATAACCTTTAGCCTTTTGAGCATAACCCAGATAATATCCATATACATGCCTAATTTAAAAACTTCAAGATTTTTTAAAAGCTTATGACTCGTGAATCATACCTCAAAATTCAATAACTTCAATAACTCCCCTTGAGTTAATTGATCTATTTTGTATCTATCTGAACTAAAAATTATTCTTCCTATTGAGTATATTTATGTGTACTCTATTTCTATCATCTTCCTTAAAAATATTATCTCCCCCATACCTCTTATGTCTTCCATACCTTATTTCTCCCCCATTTTGACACTGATATCAAAGGGTTATACACTTAGAGTGTGTTTCTCCAAAAATAATTTTTTGACCTCAAGCATGAATTTCAATGCTACATCCTAGTTATCACAAGCTACCTCCAATGATTTGATCTTGATGACTAGCTTGGTTGGAACGTGAACTAAACCTTTATGAGTAGAAATATGTAGATCTTTCTTCATGAGTATTTCAGCAAAGGCTAGTTCCATGTGTAATATCTCTATATGTTTAGTCAAAATTGACTAGATGCTTATTAGTTTAGCATTGATGTTTGCATCATCTATGTATAACATTGCTAACTAACTTTGGGAGTTGAGGAGATTTCTAAAATGCTTCTCACATTGCATAGGAGATTTTGGTAGAGTTATACCAAATGACTATTTGTCTCAGATTAGTTTTGACAATTGAGTGTCAACACACTTAAGAAATTTTCTAAGTTGATGTTGAGTATAATATAGATGTCGAGTTACAATATGTGCAAAGTTAGAAATTCAACAAGTGCTGAGTCATTCAGATGCCAAGAAAATAGATAGTGCCGAGAAAGTTTCAACTACCAAGTGACTAATAGATGCTGAGGTAGTATATATGTTGAGTAAACTATAGGTGTCAAGCAATAAAAAATTCCTATATGTGTCGAGTATCAGTAATCAACAAGTGTCAAGTGACATAATATTGTCATATGAGTTTGTGCCTTCACAAACTTAGATGCAAATCATGTTATATGATAGATAATATACAGATTTCAAATCTTAAAGATAAGATCGGATCTATTAGATTTCCTATGCACTTTGCAGGCAACCAATAATTTTTTTTTAAATCTAAAGTAGAAAAATGGATGAATCTTAGCCATAGATCCATACCTAATGCTATGTCATGAAAATATTTTAAGAAGGAAGAAGCTTCATAATTCAAATATTAAGAAGAAAGGAATGACAGAGAGAAAGAGAGAAAAGAACAAAAGGTTGAAGAGTACAAGTGACTTAGAAAAATAGAGCAATTGTTAGATCAGTTAACAACAGAATAGAACATCAACACTTCATATAGAATCATATCAAATCAAAGAGGATTAGATCAAAATGGATTGAACATTGATATGAAATCAGCAATCAAAGATTGTAAGTGATTAGGTCAACACATTCTACTATACTTTCTAGCCATTGTATTAGGAGAATGAAAATCCTATGAACATAGGTTGGTTTAACAACCATTTTGTAAATCCTTTAATAAGGTGACATTCCAAGTGAATGTTTGTGAATCCTTTAGATAGGTACATCATTAACAGAGTGTTGGAGCCTCTAACAAGGTAGGCCTCTCATAGGGTAGACCATTGCCGATGGTCAAACTTTCTAACCTTGACAAGTTACTTATTGCTGTAGTGATAAGTCATGGGTGTCATCCCCACCTCATTTTTACCTTTTTATTTTGGAGGGTTTTTGGGTGATCAAATATTGTGTTGTCTATTTTCATGTATGCCTTTACTTTCATGTTAATTATAAATTTTACATGCATTATTGATTTCAGCTAAAAAAATTATTGCTTAAATTTTGGTACTTTTGATTCACCCCCCTCTTAGAAGTATACTTCCCACTTGTAAATCCCAACAATAGGTATTAGAGCCAAGTTCTTACAAGGAGAAAATTTATGACTTGAAGAAAAGATCTAGAAACGGAAGTCTACAAGCTTGGGAAGATCATAGATAATTAGGAGATTGAAATACATCTCATTCTACATTCTCTGGAAGAAGCTAGGGAAGAATTGAGGAAATCCCTAAAGAGAAGAAGAGACATTGCCATAGCTGAGAATGATACACAATACAAAGAGATTGACACCACAAAAGTGTTTGCCAATAGAGATTCGAATGAGTTTGATGTAGCAATTATAGACCTAACAAAGAAAAGAGAGCTCAAGTAGAAGAGATCAGATCTCTCAAGATTGAGAAAGAATCAGAAGCCATGATGCTTTTTGAAGTAACTGAATAGAAGAAGAGATCTATTGAAGATAAAGCTATGATAGAAGATGAAAAAAGAAACCTTGCCAAAAGACTAGAGGAAAAGTCAAGTTCTCTTGCAAGAGTTTCCAACATCCAGCTAGAAACCCTAAGCCGAATGATGAATTCACATCATGAGCTAAATGTCAAGGACATTGAGGTCTCCACACTAAATATGCAAAATGAACAACTGGAAAATGACTTGAGAAGAGAGAAAGAAATTGTAGAAAGTTTCAAAAAACCTAATGAAGCTATCAAGTACTGTGAACAACTACTAAAATCACTAAGATCCAACAATGACATTTCAGGACTAGGATACACAAAAAATGAAGAAGGAGAGTCATCTAAGACTATAGAAGAAAGGAGTGACAAAGGTAAGAATGAAAAAACCCACTTGTCATTTCTGTGGTGAAAAGGAGCATTCCTCTAATGTGTGCAGGAGCAAGAATGCCAACTAGCATGACAAACCTAAAAACATGGGTTGCTATTACAAGTGCAAAAAACAAGGTCATCAAGCACATGACTGTAGGACTATAACCATTAGGACACCAAAATTTGAAGGTCAATGTTACAATTGCAAGAAGTATGGACATAGAGCCTTTGAATGTAGAACAAATCCTATGTGGACACCACACCAACAAGTAAGGACAAATAGTTATGGAAACCACTGCAATTGGGATTACAACACTAGGCAGAGTTGTCTCTACTACCAAGAATATGGACACATTCCTAAAAATTGCATAAGAACACACTTTGGTGGCAACTACAATAGGTGGTTGAGTCAAACCACTTGTTTCAACTATCTAAAGACATGACACATCAACAAGTATTGCCCAACCAAGTCAAAGGCACCCAACTCTGAGTTCAATAAAGGAAAAGGAAAAGTTGATGTTGAAGACATTAGAGGAGAGATCAATAGGATATGGAAAAGAAGAGATGGAAGCAAAACACCCAATGGAGGGAACACTTCATCTAAAAGGTCAAGTGGTCACACTTCATCCAACTAAGTAGAAGAAGATATGTGGGACTAATATTTAATGTTCTATCATACATCTGTTCCTAGGATAAAGCAACATTGAAAATGATAGATCAACATGAATAAAGATGCAAGGTCAAATTCAAAATATTCACTCAACTTCCATTGATTTTCCAACACTCGACATACAAAATTACATAAGGAGTTAAGTGGATAGTTGTATATGCATTAAGCATTAAAAGCTATAAAATGAAAGGTATAAGGTCAAGTTTTCAATCATTTTTCATCATCACAAACATAGAGAAAGAGAAAGAATAATACAAAAATGATTTCCAAGTAGAGATTGATGCTTTTGTGAAGATTCCAACCAAGATTCAACATTTTTTCATCAATTTAAGGTATTTACTCTAGTGTTGAGCTACACAATTACATAATTTTTACATCTTGAAATCCTAGTTTCTAGAAATGGCATCAAGCTCTAGGAAATCCCATGAAAAGGATTTGTTTGAGGTTCAATTGGTTAGCAATGAAGTTAAACAACCTAATTTTAGACCAATCCCTAAAGTTGCATATAAAAATGACCCTGCCAATGCTTTATCCATTATTCCACGGTTGTCATGGTACAATATGTCAAAAGATGTTATAAGTGTAAGATAGGTACAACTAGTGACATGGAGATTAGGCAAGCATATGATAAACTTTGTGAGAAAGGACTATTGAAAGAAGAATTCCAAATTGTTGAAAGGAAGGGCTTAACCCATGCCCTAGATTTTCCTACTATTTTCAATACTGAATGGATAAAAACTATGTTAAGTAGAATTCATGATGGATGCCCATGGTTAGAGGATGGACCCATTAAAATGTCAAAAAGAATCATACATAGGGTAACTAGGTATCCAACCTTGGAACACCCAGAGACCCTAATGAGTGATTCTAAAGAAGCCATAGAGAAGAACACCGAGGCAATGTGGAATAAAAGAGGGATGACAATTGACACAATAAAAAATCCACTTATTGAATTTGAGGTTAGGGTCATATCCCATAAATTATACTAGTCAAGCTAACTGAATAGTGTACCTTGTATTGCAGTTGATGTTGGATACAAAATTGTCAAGAAGGATCATACATATGATCTAGCTAAACTACAATTACAACAGATTATGAAGAATTTGGGAGCCATAAGGAGCTCCACGAGTGCTCAATGCAAATTTGGATCAATTTTGATATGCTTATTTTTCTATGTTCAAAATGAATTCCCCTCTTTTGGAAAGGTAAGTTGGAAGAGAAACAGGTCAATAGCAGCACAGGTTAATGAATATATAGAGTAGATGGGGGCAAAATTTGAAACTATAATAACAAACTACTTTGAAGACTTTAAGAAGTCAATGAAACAGAGGCTTAGGCTACCTGTCTCTCTTGTCAAACAACATGTCAATGACATTTGTTTCTTACTTGACATTGATTTTACATATATCCAAGCAATAGTACCAAGGGTGAGATGGCTCAAGCCACTTGGATATGAAATCAACATTGATGAGGCATCAACAACAATAATAGCATTGCTCATAGAAGATATTGATAAAAGTGCAAAACCTTTTGGCACTTTTGATGTTGTGAAGTCCAAGGTTAAAATGGAGTTAAAAATTGCTTCAACCTAAAGAAAAAAGGAAAAACTGGTAAAAAATCTTAAGGCCAAATTTGGTGAAAGGGTAGCAAAAGAAAAGGAATAAGATGGCAAAGATGAAGAAGAAGAATAATAGGGCTAAGAGCCACTTGCCTTGATACAAGGCATTGGAGAAGATGTAGGAAGAGGTAGAAGGTGCTAAGGAGGAAGAGCAAGCTAGGGAAGCACCAAAGCCAGAGCCAAAGAAAAGGAAAGCTCAAAAATAGCCTACAGCTCAGCCCAAAGGCAAGACAATAGCCAAGCCAACACCAACAAAGCCTCGTACAAGGGAAAGTAAAAGAGATAAAACAAAGGAGGCTAAGGAGAAAGAAAAGAAGAAGGCTACTAAGTAGAAAGATCTAGCCAAGAAGAAGCTGAGAAGAAAGTATGTTGCACCTTCTAAATCAAATGAAGAAAAAATCCAATCTGAGGAAATAAGCCAATTTAGAGTGTTAAGTCACACCACTAAGTCTGATTTAGAAAATATATGTGATAATATTAGAGATAATGCAAACTTATTTGACTTAAAAAAATATTTATTTTAATAAGCTTAGTAGAGAAGAATAGAACATAGTTGAAGAATTAGTCTACACAATGATGGCCAAGTTCAAGAACACTCCACTTAAAATTCACAATTCAATGCCTAAGGATTTATATTATATTTTAGAAAATAATGTTAGAATTCTTTAGAATAACTTGGTTGGGGGGGGGGGGGGTGTGGTGGTGTGGGTGGGTGAATTAGTTATTCAAGGTCCAATATGTCTTATTCAAGCTTTTAGCAAAACTATAGTAGGCCCATACATTCTACTATTCATCCAAGCCTTTACCTTTATCTTAGCAAGCTATTGTAAATCAACATGCAATAATGAAACACATAGAATCAACACATAACACAAGGATTTATGTGGAAACCCAATTTGGGAAAACCACTAGTAACATGCTACCTTCTTTTCTAACCCTTCTGAAGTGATTCCCTTTGAAAGGCTACAACACACTATTAAATGTGACCCTGTAAAAGGATTTCAACACCCTATTAGGAGTGTGCCTTGTTAGAGTAATTAAGAACATTCAACTAGGAATGTCACCTTGTTAAAGGATTTAAAAAAGGCTATTAGGCCCACCTAATTCCATAGGATTTTCAATCACCTTCTCAAAGGCTTCACCACCTAGCTACTAAAATAACCTATCAATATAGGATTTCGATATCTAATACAATGGTAAGAAAGTATTAGAAAGCTTTGACCTAATATAGTTTGCAACTCAACCTTGTAGATTTCAGATCTCACTTCAACTCTTCTATCTTGCTTGGCTTTCCTTCCTTGTAGTTTTGACACCTTGTTCACCCTTCAAGATCTATTTCCTTGAGTCTTCTCCTTATTATGCCAATGCATTCGACTCCATGTGGTCACTTGATCAAATTAGAGTCTCTATGCTCTATTCTCCTTCATTGTGTCTTTTCCTTGACACTTCTTACGAACGTTCTCTTGGCTTCTAATATTAACCAAATTTTCCACTCACCACCTTTTTGATCTCTGACCTGTAACTCCCTATAAAGATGTTATGTTCTTCATTTCCCACTCAATTATTCTCGCTTGCAACTTGAATTGGCTTGAAGAGAAATGATATTACTTTCCCTCCAAATTGTTTCTTCTAGAAACATCAAGATAATTCCATCTATAATCACCTAAAATTGGTTGGCATAAAACTTTGTGACACCAGTTCATCATCCTTATCACCTAACTAGATCACAAAATTAAATGTAACAAACTTATCATCTCTGATCTGGAGAATCTTTGACTTTTCAAATAATGCAGCAACTCGACACTATTGAAATATTGGTGCTCATCACATACTATGTTACTTAGCATCAACTATGTTTTTATTGATGCTTGGCACATGAACAATTTTTCTCGGCATCCACTATATTTTTCTAATGCTCGACACTTGAAGACCTTTTTACTCTTCACCTGAAGACTTGCTACTCAGCACTTGAAGGTTACTAGACACACAATAGATTCTACATTTTCTTGGTCTCAACTAAAAATTTTCTCAACTTGAACTAGCTTGCTTGGCACTCATAGATGAACTTAGTTAGGCTTAGCAATATTGGCTTAGTTACATCTTACACTTCTAAGGTATCTAAGTGTGCATCCTCTGTGTCTTAGAGTATGTTAACAATACACTATTATATCAATGTCTTAGCTGGTCTTTATACTTCATTACAACAACATAACTTCAACCTTTTCTCTAGGTGCTCTAGTTACATCTTTTTGATTAAATCCTCCTTTTCAATCAACTAAGTGATAGTACTTGGATCATTTAAGAAATTTTCATTCCTACAAGTAGCTATTTTGACATCAATAAAAAAACAATGATAGAAAACATTCCTTACCAAATCCATCATTCTTCTATCATTGATCTTTTCAATCATTTCCAACAATCTCCCTCTTTGGCATTGATGGCAAACCAAACTAATAAATTAGTTATGTTGATTGAGTTAGTTACCAGCATATTTATATTCCAAATAGAAAACTTTCTATCATCACATATTCATTCCATATCTCCCTCTTTTGCTAATACAAACTGAATCCTCTATTCTCCTTCTCCTTCTTTGTTGTTGTATCCTTTCTCTATATGTCTAAATATGTCTAATCCTTTATAGTTGCATGCTGATTAGTTTCTCTTTTCTCCCTCTAATCTATTATTTATTAGTTTCTCATAAATCTTCCTCTTTGACATAAATGCCAAAGATGTAGCATCTTAAAAATGCTTGGTGTAAACTGTTCATCTCTAATTTTCTCCTTCTATCACCATGCTTGTGAGTAATCTAGAATTTCTATAGCTATTGTCATCATTTGCATAAAATGTTAATATTTCAATGATTAGCTTCCTTCTGATGTAGGGCAACTTTTATGTTGCTCAAAAAGCTTGGGTAGGGGGTTTTACCCCTAACTTACCTCTAGGATACTCATAAGCATCCTTAGTAATGGTTTTGTGAAGATATCTGTAATTTGTTTCTTTGTGTGAATATACTCCATCTTTACTTGCTTGTCTTCTACCAACTCTCTGACATAGTGATACTTGATTGCAATGTGCTTGGTTTTTTCATGCATGAGTGGATTCTTGGATATGTTTATAGCACTTATGTTATCACAATATAGTATCACTAGCTTGGTTATCTCTTCCTTCATTCCCTTCAATAGATGCTTAAGCCATATAATGTTTATGCAATTGATTGCTACTGCTACATGTTTTTCCTTTTCCATGGACTATGATGTGCATGTTTGTTTCTTACTATTCCAAGTAACTAGCCTCTTTCCTAAGAAGAGTTCTCCTCCACTGGTGCTTTTTTTGTCATCAATGTTTCCTCCCCACTTGACATCGGTGTAGGAATTCAACTCAAACTTATCACTCCTATTGTAGTATAAACCAAAATCATCTGTTCCTTTGAGATATATCATTATCCTTTTCACTTCCATGAGATGATTTTCTCTAGGATTAATAGAGAATATTTCTACTATTCCAACAACTAATGCTATATCTGGTCTACTATGTACAACATATTGTAACTTTTTGATCATGGATTTGTACATTGTCTAGTTGACTTCAACAAATTCATCATTCTTGGACAGCTTGTGTACAATTTCTATTGGTGTGCTAATAGGTTTGGAGTCTTCTAGACCAAATTCCTTGAGTATCTCTTTGATATACTTTGATTGTGTCACAAATATACCATGTTTCAACTGATGTGCTTGCAATCCAACAAAGAACTTTATTTCTCCAAACATTGATATCTCAAATTCATGTTTCATCTTGTTAGTAAAATCTTTGCTAAGTACTTCATTTCCTCCAAATATTATGTCATACACAAAGATTTTTGATATAAGGATGTCCTTACCTTCTTCTGATTTGATGTACATATTGCTATTTTCATCAGTTCTTTCAATGCCTATTTGCACTAGATACTTATGAAGTCTCTCATAGCAAGCTCTAGGAGCTTGGTTAAACCCATATAGAGCTTTATGCAGTTTACAAACTTTGTCTTTGTTGTTTTCATCAACAAATCCTTTCGGTTTCTCTATGTAGACTTCCTCTTCTAGTATACCATTTAGAAATGTAGACTTCACATCTATTTGGTACACTTTGAAACCTTTATAGGTTGTATATGAAAGTAAGGTCCTTACTCCTTCCATTCTTTCAACAAGGGAAAATATTTCTCCATAATCCAATCCTTCTTCTTGTGCATATCCATTGCGAACTAATCTTGTCTTGTTCCTTGTGATTTCACCATTTTCATCTAGCTTGTTTCTGAACACCCACTTGGTTCCAATCACATTCTTATCTACTAGTCTTGGGACTAAGGTCCATTTCTTGTTCTTCTCAATTTTCTCTATCTCTTCTTTCATTGCATTGTACCAGTCATCATCTTGTAGAGCTTTACTTACTATTTTGGGTTCCACTTGGCTGAGCAGACATGTCTCACTTATAAGCTTATTCCTTGTCATTGGTCTAGCCTCTTTGTTTCCAATAATCTATTCTATTGGATGGTTTCTTTTCACATATCTTGCCAATCTTGGTTCTCTCCTTGTTTCCATGTTAGTCCTTTCAATATCTAAATCACCATACATATTTCCATAAGGTAATTTTTCATCTCCTTCATTTGTGCTATTCTTAGAATCTAAATGTGCATTTTCTCGATTCTGCAACTTGGCATCTAAGTGCAACTCAACATTCACTTTCTATGAATCGATAGATACTAAAGTTTGTTGCTAATTTCCATTTTGATTTGTAACTTCACCTTCATTAGGCATACCTTAATAGAAGTTAACAAAGGACTTGTATTCCTCTATTTTCTTGGGACATTCAACATTTTGAACTTTTGCAAGTTCATCAAATTTTACATTTTCACTTTCCACAACTTTGTTAGTGTTAACATTTACGAACTTATAAGATTTCGTTCTAGTTGAATAACCAAGAAATATGCCTTCATCACTTTTTGCATCAAACATTCCATTCTTAGACTCTTTAAGTATATAACATTTACATCCAAATACTTTGAAATGTTTAGCATTAGGTGAATGACCATACCATAGCTCAAAAGGTGTTGCATGAGTACCTTTCTTGATTTGAACTCTATTGATTGTGTACACTACAATACTTATAGCTTCTCTCTAGTACTTGAGTGCAACATTCTTTTCCATCATCAAGGTTCTAGCATAGTTAATTACTGATCTATTTCTTCTTTCTACTATACGATTCTGTGGTGGATTCCTAGGTGCTAATGTTTGCCTTTTGATTCCTTTGTTATTGTAGAATTCTTCAAATTATCTTGATGTGAATTCACCTCCTCTATCAGATATCAGACATTTCAGCTTCTTTCCTATCTCCTTCTCAACTCTAGCCAAGTACCATTTGAACATTTGGAATGCATCAGATTTTTTTTTTAGGAACATCACTATCATCATTCTTGAGTAGTCATCCACAAATACCATTATGTATCTATCACCTTTGTAGCTTTGCAATTCAATAGGACCACACAAGTCGGTATGAACTAGCTCTAATACTTCATTGGAATTATAGGCCTTGCTTTTGAAACTAGACTTTGTCATCTTCCCTAGTTGACATTTTTTGCACATGGTGTTGTTATGCTTCTTCAACTTTGGTAATCCTTTGACTTTCTTCATTTTTTTGATGCTAATTAGATTGTCAAAGTTTACATGGCATAGCCCCTTATGCCACAACCATATATCATTAGTCTGTATTATAAGAAAAGAAGCATCTTTCTTGTCTAGATAAAATAGATTACTCCTAGTCTGGTCACCTTTTCCTATTAAGCTTCAATGAGAATCATAGATCTTAGCAGTTTTATTTTCAAATTCTACCTTGCATCCTATTTTTCCTAACTATTATACACTTAGTAGATTATAATTTAGGCCTTCAACATAGTATACATTATCACATGTTATCTTTTTAGTAAGCTTAATGCTACCTTTTCCTTTGATTAGACATGGTGCATTATTTCCAAATCTAACACTATTTCCATCATATTGAGTGAAGGTAATGAACTTAATTTTGTCTCCAGTTATGTGATGAGAGAATCCACTATTTATGATCCATTTATCATTTTTCTTCATGTAGGTTACTAGGGCAGGTGCTTCATCTTTATCGGATTTATCCTTCATAGCCAAATAGACTACTTCATCATCATTCTCATTAGAGTCTTCTTCAATAATGTAGCATCTCTTGCCTTTGTCTTTGTAGTCTTTATTACTATCTTCCCTCTTGTTCCTATACTTGCTTCCTTCTTTGTAGTTCTTCTTTTGTGTGCATGTTGTTGCAATGTGACCAACTTCATTGCAATTGAAACAAATGATAGGCAACTTACCTCTAAATTTACCTCTTCCTCTGTGAAATATCCTTGCTAGCAATGCTTCCAATTGGTATACATCATCTTCATTAATGCTTCTATCACTAGATACATGTTTACCTTTTCCATTCTTCTTCTTTGTTAGCACCTCCTTAGTGTCTTTTATTGTCATCTTGGCTTTGAAAGTAGATTCAAATTTGTCTGGCTTGTAGTTGTCAAAGTGGGATAGCTCAAATGCAATGAGTCTTCCAATTATTCCTTCAAAGGTCAATGTGCTCCCTTGTATGCACCTTAGCTCTTGGATAGCTGAAATTCTTATAGCATAGATGGGGAGTAGAGTTCTCAAATATTTGCTACTAATTGTTTCTTCTTGTAGTTGACCTCCAAGACTTCTTATTGAACTTACTACTTATTTCATTCTTGCACCATACTGAGAAACATTTTCTCCTTCTTCCATCTTCATATCATCAAACTTTCCTCTTAGGATTTCTCTTTTGGCTCTCTAGATGTTATCATCTCCTCCATAGATAGTTGATAGGTTTGTCCACATTTTTTATGCAATATCACATCCTTTAATGTCATCATATTCACCATAGCTAATTGTTGAAGCAATCTCCAACATTGCTTGATTGTGCTCTTTCTTTTAGCTCAAATCATCTACAATGAGGGGTCCTACAGGGTCTACATGATCAACTATGATTAAGGATTGTGCATATTCACCTATTGATCCAAGGTGCAATTTCATCAAACTTTTCCATTAAGCAAAGTTGTCTCTATTGAGCTTGGGAACTTCTCTCTTGGACATCTTGATCTTTTTACTACTAGTACCTTGAAACAAATCAACAGTGCGATGCGATACCAATTGTTAGAATTCTTTAGAATAACTAGGGGGGGGGTGGACTGGGGTGAATCAGTTATTCAATGTCTAATATGTCCTATTCAAAATTTTAGCAAAATTATAGTAGGCCCATACATTCTACTATTCATCCAAGCCTTTACCTTTACCTTAGCAAGTTACTATAAATCAACATGCAATAATGAAACACATAGAATCAACACATAACACAAGGGTTTATATGGAAACCCAATTTGGGAAAACTGCTAGTAACATGCTACCTTCTTTTCTCACCCTTTTGAAGTGATGCCTTGTTAAAGGCCTTCCCTATTAAAGGCTACAACACACTATTAAATATGACCTTGTCAAAGGATTTCAACATCCTATTAGGAGTGTTCCTTGTTAGAGGACTTAAGAACATTCAACTTGGTATGTCACCCTATTAAAGGATTTACAAAAGGCAATTAGGCCCACCTAATTTCATAGGATTTTTAATCACCTTCTCAAAGGCTTCACCACCTAGTTGTTAAGCTAACCTATCAATATAGGATTTTGATATTTAATATAATGGTAAGAAACTATTAGTAAGCTTTGACCTGATACAATTTGCAACTCAACCTTGCAAATTTTAGATCTCACTTAACTCTTCTATCTTGCTTGGTTTTTCTTCCTTGTAGTTTTGACGTCTTGTTCACCCTTCAAGATCTACCTCTTTGAGTCTTCTGCCTATTATGCCAATGCATTCAACTCCATGTGGTCACTTGATCAAATTAGAGTCTCTGTGCTCTGTTCTCCTTTATTGTGCCTTTTCTTTGACACTTCTTACTATCCTTCTCTTAGCTTCTTCTATTAACCAAATTTTCCACTCACCACCTTTTTGATCTCTGACCTATAACTCCTTATAAAGAAGCTCTATTCTTCATTTCTTTCTCAATTCTTCCCGCTTGCAACTTGAATTGGCTTAAAGAGAAACATTATTACTTTCCCTCCAAATTGTTTCTTCTAGAAACATCAAGATAAATCCATTTTTAATTGCCTAAAATTGGTCTACATAGAACTCTATGACACCAGCTCATCATCCTTATCACCCAACTGGTTCACAAAATTCAATGTAATAAACTTATCATCTTTGATCTACCGAATCTTTGACTTTTCAAATAATGAAACATGTTGGCACTATTGAGATACTGGTGCTCAACACATACTATGGTATTTGACATCAACTATGTTTTTATTGATGCTCGACACCTAAACAAATTTTCTCAACATCCACTATATTTTTTTGATGCTTGACACTTGAAGACTTTTTTACTCGTCAACTGAAAAATTGCTACTCGGCACTTGAAGGTTACTCGGCACACACTAGATTCTACATTTTCTTGATTTCAGCTAAGAATTTTCTTGACTTGAACTAGCTTTCTCAGTACTCATAGATGAACTTAGTTAAGCTTAGCAATATTGACTTAGTTACATCTTTCACTTCTAATGTATCTAAGTGTGTCCATCCTTTGTGTCTTAGAGTATGTCAACAAGACACTATTTTATCAATGTCTTAGTTAATCCTTATACTTCATTACAACAACATAACCTCAACCTTTTCTCTAGGTGCTCTAGTTATTTATTATTGGTTAACTCGTCCTTTTTAATCAACTAAGTGATAGTACTTGGATCATTTCATCAATTATCATTCCTACAAGTAGCTAGTTTGACATCAATGACAAAACAATGATTGAAAAAATTCTTTACCAAATCCATCATTCTCCTATCAATGATCTTTTCAATCATTTCCAATAAATAAATGGCATTATTTTATTAATATGGAAAAAGAAATAAGGGAGTTGAAATTGGCTCGAGTAATGCCTAAAATCACAAAAGGGAAAATTAGCAAGGCAAATAAGAAGCATGGGAGCAAATCTGCACCCAAATAGAGAGCATTTAGTATTCTTCAAAATAAGATTGAGGATGTTGTGAAAAATTCCACACAAATGTGGAAGTTAATCTATGGCCTCACAACTATAAAAGAAGGAGAAGAAGATCCCTTTGAAGGGAGAAACAATGGAGAAGAGGATGAAAATGTAAAGGAAGGTGAAGGAGAAAAGGTAAAGGTAGATGATACAATGGAGAAGGAAACACAAAAGGATGATATGACAACTACTAAAGAGAAAAAAATAGAATAGAGTGTGCAAGACACATAATTACCACTCCAAGTCCTCCACATGTTACATCCACACCTGTAGATACAACAACCATTCAAGATGTTCCTGACAATTTTGGTCAGAACATAAATCCACTAACTATAGAGGATCTTAAAAGGATTCTTCACAAGACTACCTTACAAGTCCGATTATGTACAAATCAAGTCTTGGTGAGTGTGGAAGAAATAAAAAAAGTTGTAGCTAATATCAAAAGGGAGAAGGTGAATCCACAAGAACTACCTTCTCATATCCCACTAGCTACAAGTGGACAACCCCAAGAGAAAGTTGCACAAGATATATCAACTAAGGTTGATTCCAGAGTTATAATCACTAAAACTACCGAGGAGCCAACAAAAGATCAAACAAGATAGGTGGATATTACTACACAAGAACAAGGTGTACCATAGCTAATAATAGTATTTGACCAAGGAAGAACATAGGAGAAGACCCCAAAGGAAAAGGAGCAAGAAGAAATTCAAACACTCATAAATATACCAACCTCTGAGACTCCAACTAGAACATCTCAAAATTCAAGTATTGAAGCAATACCACTTCAAATTTTAACACCAAGCTCAAGCTCTACTAAGCTTGCAAAGGTACTTCACTATGGAGACCCTATACTAGATGAAGAAATAGTCATTCCTAAGTATGACTATGCAACCATGAACATAGATTAGATAAATAAAGTGCAAGAGGCACTGGAAAAGAAAAAGAAGTAGGAGATACTTAGAAATGAGTATAAGCAGAAGAAAGCTTTAATTGAGATAAAATACATCTCTCTAGATGAATTTAGCTTGCAGGCACTTGATGAAAATAAGCCAATTATGGAACAACTATCCAATATAGTGGACTAGGTGTAGAATGAAGACCTGTATACAAATGCAAAATTGTTAGAATGGTTAGAAAAGAAGTTCTAAACAAGGTGAATGAAAGAATATCCAATGAGATAGCACTATCATTGATAGAGCTAGCCAAGAATATTGAAAAGGTGAAGATAGTACTTGAGAACATATTCTCAATGTACTCCAAATTGTGTGATCCATTAATTTTTACATAAGAAACCAGCCAAAGAATAATGAGCTTGGAGAGGAACTTGAAGATATTAAGCATGAAACTACCCAAAGATCTAGCTCAAAGTGAGAAGCATTTTCATACTATGCTTCACACTCAGAAGGAATTAGCTTTGTTAACAATAGGTGAGGCAAAGATAAAGGCCAAATTGATATAGATACAATTTTCCATAACCCCACACATGGAAATTTTGTAGAAAGAACTGCCCTATGCTGAAAATGTATTAAAGAAAGACCCAAATCTTTCTTCATTAGAAGGCCTAGTTCACCTTGCAACAGAGCTAGCCATCCAACTTAAATCGCTGGAAATTACACTAGAAAAATTGGATGTTTCTGTAAGGATAGTAATGGAGGTCAAAAATTCTTTTTGGCAAAATATTCAGTCAGTGTATAGATCCCTTTGACATAAGTGTCAAAAAGGGGAGATAAAATTTTTTCAGAGATAAATTTTGAGGGGGAGAAATAGAAAAGGAAAAAGGAAATTATAACTACAAGGGAAGATGTGTGAAAGGGGGAGTTAGAATAGAGAAGATAAAATAAGACAAATAGAGAAAGAGTGAAAAGGCAAGGCATATTAGAATCAACATGAGACAAATCTAGCATGAGAAGTTTTGGATATAGTCAAGGCACATCAACTTAGGCAGAGTCACAAATTTTGAGGTATAAAGTCCTTCACAAAATTTTGAATAATTTTGAAGTTTTGTATATATGTTGAACAAAAATTATATTATACTTGAAGAGATTAAATTGATCATGTATAGTTTAGTGTTTTTGACACTCATGTAAAAGGGGGAGATTGTTGGTCTTAGATTGGTTTTGACAATTGAGTGTCAATAGAATTATGAAATTTTCTAAGTTGATGTCGAGTATATTATAGATGCTGAGTTACAATATGTGATGAGTCAAAAATTTAACAAGTGTCAAGTCATTCAGATGTCGAGTAGATAGACAATGTCGAGAAAGTTTCAACTAGTAAGTGACTAATAGATGTCGAGCCAATATATATGCCAAGTAAACTATAGGTTTTGAGCAAGCCATAATTCCTATATGTGTCGAGCATCAATAATCAACAATTTTCAAGTGATACAGTATTGTCATATGAGTTTGTGCCTTCAGAAAATGAGATGCAAATTATGTTGCATGATAGCTAATATATAGATTTTGAATCTTAAAGATAAGATTGAATCTATTAGATTTCCTATGCACTCTGCATGCCACCAATCAAAAAATTGTAAAGCTAAAGAGGAAAAATAGATGAATCTCAACCATAGATTCATACCTAACCCTAAGTCACAAAAAGATTTTAAGAAGGAAAAAGCTTCATAATTCAAAGATCGAGAGGAGAGGAATGATAGAGTGAAAGAGAGAGAAGAAAAAAAGGGTGAAGAGCATAGATGACTTAGAAAAATAGAGCAATTGCCAGATCAGTTAAGAATAGAATAGAGCATTAATGCTTCATACAAAATCACATCTGATCAAAGAGGATCATATTAGAATGGACTAAACATTGATCTAAAATCAGCAATTGAAGATTGTAAGTAATTAGGTCAGCACATTCTACTATACTTTGTAGCCATTGTATTAGGAGAATGAAAATCCTATGAAGATAGGTTGGTTTAACATCCATTTTGTAAATCCTTTAATATGGTGACATTTCAAGTGAATTTTTGTAAATCCTTTAGAGAGGTATACCATTAACAGGGTGTTGGAACCTTTAACAAGGTAGGCCTCTCATAGGGCTAACTATTGCTAATGGTCAAACTTTGTAACCTTGACAAGTTACATACTGTTGTAGTGATAAGTTGTGGGTGTCATCCTCACCCCAATTTTATGTTCCCATTTTGGAGGGTTTCTAGGTGATCAAATATTTTGTTGACTATTTTCATGCATGCCTTTACTTTCATGTTAATTAGAAATGTCACATGCATGTATTTATTTCAGCTAAAAGTTTTATTGCTTAAATTTTGGTACTTCAAATTCACCCCCCTCTCAGAAGTATACTTCCCACTTGTAAATTTAAACAATGACTATATATGACTCTCCAAACTAAGAATATGACTCCTAATTTTTGATCTGAAGAGTGTGGGATTACACAACTTGGTGTTCAAAGAGAATATTTTCTCTAGTACCTTCTTCACATAGTCTATTTTGGTTGCTAGCTCAACCTATGATAGTGCAATAGCACTTGATATCTTTTCATCAACTTTATGTTGGAACAATCTCTTAGACCATTCAAGTGATTTTACATTTGAGTCTAGGTCTATGTCATTTAGCTTCTCCACTAAAATAGTTAACTATTTAATTTTTGGATTGTTTTCCTCTGGAGCCAATAGAATTAATACATCAATGAAAATTTTCTTAATATATTTCAAGTACCTATGCTCTTTTCTGAGCAATTCTTGATTCTTCTTCTTTGCTAGAGCATCCTGTAGTATGCCCATCTACTCAATAGTGATAGTTGCATAATAAAATTTGGTAAACTCAATCACTTCATCCAAGTTCACATTATCAAATTATGTGACTTCATATACCTTAGATGTTCTTAGACTCAAATGTGATGATTGTAGGGGTATAAATTCTGTACTCGGCCTATGAAGAACATGACTAGGAGTAGCAGTTTCTCGTAAAGTTACCAGTGTTTGTATTGCTAATTGATCCTCAAGTTTGGTAGTCATACCTAGCTCTTTATTCTTATCATTTGCTTTATCTAAATTCATAGATGCACCTTGATTTTGTGTTATAGGTGTAGGAGTGCCTACATAACCTCTTTGAACTTGTGTTCCTTCAGTCTTCTCTGTTTCATCTTTCTACTCTCCAACTATATCACCTTTATCATGTTCACTTTCAGTGACTTAGACTAGATTACTTTGTGCCAATTTATTGATGGTAGAAGTAATTGGCTCCTTCCTTTGATATACCACAAGGGGTAATGAAGCTGGACAATAGAATTGTAGGAAAGAATTGTTTTCTTTACAAAATAATTTCTTGTCCAATTAGGGCCAACATCCTAGATGTTTATTGTAACTCGAAAATGTGAATTGTGTTCTTAGTTGACCCAAAAATAATTTTTGTAAAGGCATGGTACTCATGCAAAGGACTTCTTGCAATAAGTAATGTGTTATCTTTATGTATTATTTAAGTGAAGTGAAAGTGTGAATTGAAAATTGTGACTATATGTGAAATTGATATATGCAAAATTTTATATGAGATATTTAGTGATTCAAAATTGGGTTTAAGATTGGAGAACATACAAGGAAGGAAAACAAAAATAAATTACTTGATTGAAAGAGATCTTCTTGTAGTTGAAATTGCATGTTTGGGCAGTGGGCTCTTCTTGCACAAGTCCTAATAGGGTTGGCACAACTTCTAATAGGGTTGGAATCTCATAACAGTGATTCAAAGTCTCCTTACAAGGACTGGTTATACTAAATTTTCTCATTGACTTCTAATAGGGTCCATCCTCTAATAAGGAATATATATATCTATATATTATCTAGTCGGTATAATCCCCACTAGGGTTTTCCCTTGGCTAGGGTTTCCCTAGCTAACAAAATATGGTGTTATGAGTTATGTTTGTATATTTCTATTGTTACTATTCAACATTACTTTATTTCTCTACTATGCATGATTTAAAGTACAACTAGTAATATCTAGTTGGCTACTAAAGTTTGTAGATTACTGATTCAGGCCCCCCACCCCCCCTCCTCTCAGTAATCCCTATTTCTAATGAAGTTGGACCTACACTTTACTATTTTGTTTTAGATTTGCATCGAGTGATCTTGAAAACCATTTTATGTAGGTTCATTTTGAGCTTGTGGTTGGACTTTAGGAGAAATATAGGCATTAGGTCTACTATTAGTTATTCTAGCATGCTGATTTGTAATGTTGTTATTTAGTGAATTGATACCCTTGGCCATTATTGTTAGTATTAATATTGGTATTATTATTATTTCTATTGTCCCCAAATGAGCCACCATATCCACCAACAGTGCAATGCATTGATTTGTTTATGTTGTCCCCCAACCAACATATTTACAATGTTCATTGTAGGATTGTCTCCTTTGTCTATTACCATATTCACTTCTCTCTATTCTATGACTACTAAAGGATTAAAATTACTTGTTTCGATCCTTGAAAATGGATACTAATGCAAACCAGGTACTCTAGAAATTGTTTTCCCTTTTGAAACTTCAAGGGACTACCACCTTCTCTATTTTTACAAATATCTTGACTCTCTTACACTCAAAATATACATAAGAAAGCATGATAACAAACTCGTATGCCACAAGGATGTTCTATAGTATTAATGCTTTAGTTTTGATAATTTATTTAAATTTGACTCTCATGTGAACTATCAATTTTTTGCAATGTCTTTTGGTCTTGCTTTGTTGTTGAAATTTCATTACTCATTTGGAAGTTTCGAAATGTCTATGCTTTCAATGGTAGGAATAGAGCTCTTACTGAGTCATTAAGGAGACTCATTTTCACAAGGTTGATATGCATGTCATAGTTACTTTGAGATTAGACAAGAAAAAGTTTGAAAGGTTGTTACAAGATGTAAAAGAGAGAATCATTATGTGAAAAATATCCCATGGCTTCACATAGGATATAATATTTTTGGGGAAGTCCCTATTTGATATTGTACTAGAAAAAATTGTAGAAGAATTGAATGAGGAGCATGGGAGGGAGAAACAAGATGCTACTGCAACAATACCCATGGCTATATTTTTTATTACAATAGTGTCAAGTATTGAGATTCAAATAGTTGAAGCACTGATGCATCCATATAGAGACTGCATACAACAAGATAGATAACTACACTAGAAGGAGGGTCCTCTTGGCTGGATAGTGTTAGTGAAAAGGGTGTGACACATATGAGTTGTAGTTTTGGTGTATTTTTTGTGGCATATTGAAGACATTTTACTGATATAGATGTACTATTGTTCAATAAAGTTAGACATGAATGTTTATGTTGATGTTGTATAAGATCATATAGCTGATGTATGCTAATATAGTTGATAGATACTCGATAGCACTTGCAAAAGTTGCTAGAAAATGCAAAAAGAGTTACTATTCCACAAAGGTTGGCATTAATGATTTTCTCTCTGTTTTAATCATTTTTATTTTTCTCCATGTAGGTCTTAAGGAGAAATTTTTCATGACCTATGATGAAATATAGAATAGAACAGTGAAATTAATATTTTTAACTTTTAGGAAATGAATTACAAACATTTTATTTTAATTAAGCTATTTTCAAGACTAGCAACCAAAATATTGTGCACATTCCATACAATACTTTCTCCAATTTTTCCAACCAATTGAAAATATTTTCCTTGTGATTTTAAATTTTCCCCCATCGGTTTCATAATTGTTCCAAACAGTTAGAGCATTGCAAACACAAATTTGCAAAATCTTGCAAAAAGTTTCTCTCACCAAGAAAATGTTGTCATGAAAACATGACAACATTTTAGCAATTTTTTCCAAATTCGAGTTAGACCTCCAAACTTTTTCCATAGACCAAGTGGGCATATAATATGCATTAACGATCCTCAGTTAATATATCCAAGGCCATGGGAACCTTAGTATACCATTTTATCCTTTCTAGAACCCAAGTCACCTAGTTGGCAATATTTTGCACTTTCTATCAACTTGGCCATTTTGGGTCTTTCTAACTCTCCTGAACATGCCTAAGGACCAAATATGACCTCTGATTATATTAGTAAGGTGGTTAATAATCATTGAAATACAAAAAGAAAAGGAATACCTAGGTCTACCTAGGTGCTCCTACACCACCCACTAGCTCACACTGATAAACTAAGAGAGAGTATCTTGGATACTTAAAAATTGTAGCTTCCTTGCTTCTTGTAATGGAAAAATCATATATATTGATGCAATGTAAGAAAATACCTTATACCATGACATAGTTAGTTACTGAGATAGGATGAAATTCATTGATTGCAATCATATGCAATTCATTGCAATCTGACAATCATTATAAGGTTCTAACCATATGCTATATTCAACTACTAAATGCTCAAGAAATTATACTACTAAATATAGGGAACCTAGTAACTTATTTTCTTACACTAGATCAGTTATATGTGAACCTTTCTTAGTCTAGATTTCAGATTGTTTGGTTGATAGAAACAACTATTTGCATCTAAGGATGTCTAGTTTGCACCTGAACTACATACCTCATGCCTATCACCATACACAACTTGATTAGAAGTATAAACTACTCCAAAGATATTACCCAAACACCTCTAATGAGCTGAAAAAGTAGCACCCAAAAGGAAATAAAGATTATGCCAAATGTAAGTGTAGCATGTGCCAACGATGTCGATAATTGAAATTCCACACTGCCCAAACTTCAACTTGTAAAATCCTCATATTACAAGGAAATTTTTGCACAAGAATGTACAAAAAAATCCACATAGAGTATACTATAATATGTAAGATTAGATCATGACTTGTGATCTATAAGATCATTTATTTTTATTTCAGCTACCTCCTAATCCATATCTAAAGCTTAGTTCTTAAAACATTCTATTAGGAGAATTGTTTTCATGGAGACCTTCATCACATCCTTAATTATTATTTATATTTTCATGCCTACATTGTTAGCCTTTTCTTTGTTTTCAACAAGAAATTCTAATGGAAAATTATTATGATTCTTCCTTTGTCTTCCCACTATTATTCAAGAGCAACAAAAATATATAACAACAAATAGACAAGATTTCAAATTATACAAAAGATAATGCAACCAGTTCCAAATATTTATTGTCCATATTGATATCCTTATTGATAAAATCATCTTAATTTTTCTGATCTTCCCCCAACTCCTTGTAATCCACTAGATGTTTCAAAATTTGATATATTAACAAGACATGGCTCAAAATGTCAAGTTAGGTCTAATTACCATAAAGGGTTCTTTCCTTGTTACAATTCAAAAGAAGAGTGGTTTACCTTTTGTTCCTTAAACACTAGTTGTTTGTATGAAGTGATGTATGTTTATAAAACATGTGATTTGAATAAAGACAACATGTCATCAAACTTATCTTTTATACTCTTTATCTGATAATCCACCATAATAGTATACCAATTTCAAAACATTTGAATGAATTAAGATTCTAAGATTATTGAGTATAGGAAACTAGTCACCTAAAAGGAAAATAGTAATATTAGAAACAAATTTTATGTCCACAAAGCATAGAATATAAACTCAAAGTGACCAATGCAAGAGAAAATAAACAAAGTAACCAAAGCAACATAAGGAGTGATACTTCAAGTCTGAACCAACCATGTCAATATTATCACCTAGATAGTTAAAATGCAAACCAATCAAATATATTTCAAGGAGGTTCCAATAGCTCAAGCAATATGAACCAATAAATCATGATGATGCTATTAGGATTTAACATATATTTCAATGGAGGTTCCATTAACCTAAGCAGCACAAACCAATAAAGCATGATATTTCTATTAGGATTAAACTATGTAGCCTTCAAGTCAAATCATTGACCCATGTTGCATGAGTAGAAATTCAAAGGAACCCATCTCTCATTAGGCTGAATGATAGTATTAGCACTCATTTTATCTTGGTGATGCTCATAGAGGTGAAGCATTGGGCCTTTCTAGAATGTCACCCATCTTAGTACTACTTCAACTCAAGAACACATTACCATGGAGTTTCCTCCAAAGTTAACCCCACTTAGCTTGTTACCTTATTTACAAAACCTTCAACAAATGTTGTGCCTTATGAACAATAGAATATAGAGTCCCTTTAGCTCATCAATTGACAAAGAGGAGATATATTCCAAAACAAGTCACATTATGATATTTCAATCAAGATTTAACATAATTTGAGTTGGAATATCATAATATGACATGATGTGGAAAATATCTCCTACTTATCAACCGATGAGAAAAAAGGGGCTCCATAATGAATTGTTTACAAGGAACAACACATAGCAAGCTAAGTGGGCTTAAGATTTAGGGAATCTCAATAGTTAAATGCACTTGAGTTGGAGTAATACTAGAATTGATATACTCCCAAGAAGGTTCAATGCTTCACCTTTGTGAGAACCATCTCGATACAATGAGTGCTACATGTACCTTCCATTCTCATGAGAGATGGGTTGTTGTGAACCACTACTCATGAAACATGAGTCAATGAGTTTAACTTGAAAACTACACTTCAATCCTAATAGCAATATCTTTTTCATTTTCTTTTTTTCAATAACTTTCATTGAAACTATCTCCCATTTATCAAAGCAATAAATCTTATATATGATTTATCAAAATAAGAGTGAACTGCCTCAATGACTATAGTGATCAAAATTCATAGTCAATATAGAAATTTAATATTCATTTATTAAAAGTTGTTATTTTTTATGAGCATCTTCACAAGATTTTTAATCTTGAGCCCAAAATTCATGTATGCATCTCTCATTTAAGATTGTACCATTTCATCCTCAAAAGATTGAACTGCAATCATTAGCCTTGACTTAACAAAGACTATAAATTTTTTGTGAGTGAAGAAACATAATTATAATAATAATGAATATCACTGTAAGTTTTAGTTCCCAAAGATTAAATGTAGTTTCTAGTCAAGCAAGCTGATCTTAGCCTGGTTGTGACTTACATTTAAGGAAGTTGTAAAGGTACTCTAGTAGGATGGTATAGAAGCAATACTTTTGAGTGAAATGAATTTCTAAGGAACTTTGACCTTAACTTATTTTAGCAGTGGTCTAACCTATATATCATTTAATTAAATAAATGAAATCATTCCAGTGGGATCCTGGGTTAGAAAAATCTAATGCCTCAAAGAGGTTCTCTTTTTCTACATCAAGATTAATTATACTTGTTTCCTTTCAACATCAAGAACAAAGATGCATATATTTTGATCAAGAAATTCTGCAATTTCTTGACTCTTAGGATGAATTTTTTATTTTGAAATTAGTGTACTACTTGCATCCTAAATTATATCATTTAAATTTTCCTTTCAAGTGTGGTGATTGTAATATTTGTTGAAAGGCCTAAACACAAAATATCTCATAATATTGGCATAGGTTTGGAATATACATATAGTTACCATCTATTTAAATTTCACATGTCCAAATAAAAGTGGCTATGAAAAAAAAACATAATCACATGGTATCATTTTACCAAAGAAATGCATTGAGCATCAGATAATCTTATCATAAATGATGACATCAATTTACGAGGGAAAATTTAGAATTTTTTTTTGCAAATGAACTTTGTGAAAAATACTGAAATAAGAAATGCAATTTGTGTAACCTTGGCATACTACTTACAATATAAAACTCCCAAGTTACCCAAATACACCTAGGTCAATAATGGTGCTTGTCACACTCATTGCTATCACATTCAATGTCATGTTGTGGTTATCTAAAAAATTAAGGCATAATGAAGAGGCTAAAACTATTGCAAGGGAAATGTCCATGAATTTTTTAATACATTGCTTGTGGTGTATGGAAAATTTTTGGGAACATGTGACATCCCCTTTTGGGATATAACCAATTTTTCTTCAAAAGATAAAAAACCCAAAGGAAAATCTTATTTGCAAGAGTCTTCTTTCACTTAGTTATAGAATAGTTATTGAATTTAGGAGAAGAATCAATCATTGAACAAAATATAATGAATATTTCTATTTTTAAACATACATACTAGTGCTTCAACCATATTAGAAACTTGAGGAGCAAACACCATAGGATGTTAGGAGATTGTCCTTCATAATTAAGCCCAATAGCATCAAACAAGGAACTAATTCAATCTGACCCCTTAACCCACAAGAAACCAATTCAATGGGGGCCTACACAAAAAGAACTCAATCAGTGCCTACGTAATGGATAGGGCCCATATTATTGGATCCCTATTGTGTTTTCTTTTCTTTTTCTAATAATATCATTGTATTACATCTGATGAATGACTAAATGAGTTAGAACTCCTTGGTGGATTGTCAATTTAATCAAATAAATAAATCAATAATTCATATAAGAGAAAAGTAATGGACTTAATCATTTCACACACCAATTATATCTATAACTCTATGATTTGATTAAGCCTTTGCTCCAAGAAGCTGACTGACATATATAGTCCTCAACCTTCTTCAGTGTTAACCCTTTACAAAAGAGGCATGCCTATCTAATTGATTTTTTTGCAGAGCTACTTCTCTGGGATGGACAAATTTAAAAACAAAATGGAGACATCCTTTAATCATAGTGAAGGTAGATACTACAAAGATTTATGTTTATTATCAACACCTTTCTTAAACAACCATGATAAAAATAAAAATAAATGGATGGAATCGTACTCAAAGGAATTCAAGTTATTTGTCAAAATGTCGCATGGAGATGCTATTGCATGTAGTGCAATACAAATTTTTATTATAATGATTAGAACTTTGGAAAATTACTTGGTGAAGTATGCATGAAATGAACATATTAAAGTATTTGAAACTTTTATGAGAAAGGTGATTGGTGAATCTAGTTGACCACTATTGGCATTACAACATGCCCATTCCATAATAGAAGCTTCGAAATGTTAAAAAAATAGACATTGCGGTTATCTTGTGACTAAATGTGAATCTCATAAATAAAGTGGAATTGGATAACAACAATGATCATGCCTATAATAGAATTCTCCAGTACCACATGTGCTTAATTAAGGTACAAATTTATAGGTGTCTCAAAGAAAAATTACTAGTTCATGAATCTCCTATGTAAGCTTAGGTAAAGTGTGATTAGTGAATATTTAATTACACCAAAGGACTTGCTACATATTTATAAGGAAATCATCATTCCTTAGGAAATGTTATTAATTGATAAGATATCAAATTTATTTTAGGAAAAGAGATCTAGATTTGATATCCGATTGACTTACATCACATTTCTTTAATTTTCTTATAAGTATTCTTCAAATATTGTGTTCCCCATCAATGTTTTTTTGTTTGTACAACTGCTAATCTAGAAGAAATTACTTCTATTAGAATCTATTCTATTCTCACTATCCTCTATGTTGAAAGACCATCCTTTTTCACATATACTTACATCACTTGTATCAGACCTATAGGATAATGACTAACAAAGTGATTATTGATCTTTCTGCCTATATCTAAAAATATGCAAATCCATTTGTGTCATTAAAGCATGTCTTAAAAAATTCATTCAGCATATATATATTATTTTATATCAATTCCACATTTATTACACTTAAAGTGTCTTTACAATTATTTTTGCACTTCGTGCAAGGACTAACGAGCGATCTTTCAAAATGTTGTACCATGTTGGGAAGCTAGTCTCTATCTTAAATTTCACCTAAATTGTTTTTTTTTTTTCTTTTGATTCAAAATTTTTTTATTGAAATTGTTTGATTTATTATATTTTTTTCAAATACACCCTATCTCATTAGTATTGAAGTTTTCATAGTTATTATCTAAATAATTTATTGGTTCTAAATGTTCCAATGTAATAGAATAATCCAATAATAGAAAGATTAAAAGCTGATTTGGGCAAGTGAACCAACTTGGATACATAAAATGTTCATCATTGATCTTGACATACATTATCTCAAGAATGGTATGAATTATTTTTTAAAATGACAAATTGGAAACTAGCAGTGACCCTTGTCTAAGAACTCTCTATCCATTCAAAAAAAATTCTCAATAGAGAAGGGAAATATTTATCTAAATCTCTTTAATAAGAACATGATCATGTAGCATATTCTAGAACAATAATTTATGATTAATAGGAAAGTACTTTCACTATTTATTTTTGTCATTCTTTATTTGAAAGACCAAGCCTAGAAAAACCATTCTTTGTATACGTTATCAGTTTTTTGTCTCTCTATATAAGGTGACTGCAATAATAAAAATATTGAATATAATTTTTGAATTAATGAATTTATTCTATTCCCTATCAATTACTCAATTTGATTGGTACCATTGACATTTTATCTTCCTTATCTAGAATTTTTGCTCCCCAAAAAGGACTTAAAACATATCCATTATATGCTTTTCCTCACCAAAAAAATGCATATTAAGTGATATTACTAATAGGTCTTTACTCCATCTGTATCTCTTCATAAAAAAATGATAATATCCATGTTAATTGGAATCACATGAACTAATTAAATGTATTAAACATTCACTTCTATTTTACTATACTTAGCATTTCTTAATAATTATTGTTCATGCTTATAATGTCTAGGGAACTAACATAAAAATGGCTCCTACACTGCTATAGATTGCCGCTAAAAAAACACAATGTGCCCAAATAACAAAATAACCTTCATTCATTTTTTTTTACTATCGGCCCAATTTGGTCAAAATTTTGACCAATTTGGGAAACCCTAAGTTGGTCAAAATTTTGACCAACTCAAGTAATTTTTTTTAAAAAAGTATTCAAGAAGCCCATTCAGGGCTTGGTCGAAATAAAAGGTTAAAAAAAAAAGGTTAGAAATAAAAGGCCAGAAATTGACCTAAAATGTACTAGTGAAAAAAAATTAAGTCTGACTGAGGCAATAATGATAGAAACTATTTTCACCAAGATTACGTCAAAAAATTACTTAAAGGAAGCATGAGATATCCTTGAGATAGATTTCAAAGGAACTGATAAGGTTAGAGTAGTGAAAATACAAATGATTAGAAGATGTATAATTTAGCTCAAGAATCTATACTTTGATAAACTAGCTCTAAGGGCATAGTACAACAAGATGAGAAATGATTTTAGAAAAAGTGATGGTGATCCCACTCTTTACATCACGATAGAAAATGATATGGTTTTTCTTATTGTCTTGTATGTAGATGATTTAATCTTCATTGGAGATGATAATTTCCTAATTGGTGAGTTCAAAGAGGACATGAAGAGTGAATTTGAAATGATAGACTTAGGTCTCTTGAAGCAATTTATAGGAATAGAAGTAAAAAAAATACATGATGACATATTCATCTCTCAAAAAACATATGAAAATCTGATTTTGGAGAGATTTAAAATGCAAAACATCAAGGCAGCCCCAACACCAATAATAGTAAGTCTGAAGTTGAGAAAGAAAGATTGCAGCAATAGTGTGAATAAAAAACTATACAAAAGTATGGTTAGAAGTTTGATGTATTTGACTACAACTCGGCCTAATATGAAGCATGTAGTAATTTTGATTTCTAGACTTAAAACACCCAAGGATTCTCATTAGCAAGTGGGAAAGAAGTTCCTAACATATGTAAATGATGACAAGGGATTTGGGATTTTGTATACTACAAAAAAATGATTTCAAGTTGGTTGGTTACACTGATAGTGATTGTGCTGAAAATTTAGATGATAGGAAGAGAACTTCTAGTTATATGTTTTATATGGGTTCAGGTGCAATTTCATGGGGATCCAAGAAGCAACCTATTGTTTCTCATTCTATAACAGAAGCTAAATACATAGTAGTAAATGAAGCAATATGTCAAGCTATTTGGTTAATGATAATCTTGATAGATTTGAATGAAAAGAAAGAGGATGGAACCAAAGTCTTTTGTGACAACATTTCCTCAATTGCACTATCTAAGAATCTAGTCTTACATGGGATAGACAAGCACATAGAATTTAGATCCCACTCTCACATTCCTATTACCAAGAAAGACTAAGCGTCTAAGGGAGATATACCAAGATGAAAAATATGAGGAATATTATGATGAGAGTGTTATTTTGTACTATTCTCTCATAGTGATCCAATTTATTTTGAAGAAGCTATTGATGTAGTAGACCAATCTCAACTCATAGAGTAATTACTAGATTCATAACAAAACATAATACAGGTTCAAAATCTCAATTCTTCATTCCTAAAAACTTCTTCTACATGGATCTCTAACTCCATTAAATAATAACTACCATAAAAAATAGGAAAATTTTCAAATTTAGCAGATTTTGACAACAAAAAAAACATGCCATTTTTTGTAACTTCTAAAAAACCTCCAAAAGCAATTTCAAAGTTTCCTAAATCTATCCTTTAAATCAAAAAGGAAAATTGTCAACTAATATCCAAAACTTAGAAAGAAATTTCAAAGTTATTTGGAAGAAAAAAAATCAAAAAACACCTAAGATATTTTAAAACTAAAATTTGGAGGTCAAGATGGAATTTTTGCCTCTAAAAAAATAATCAAAATCACACCAAAAAAGCTAGCTGAGTTGAAATCCACCTCAACTATAGATTTTGAAAAAAAAACCCAGAAAAATCTAAGAAAACCCATATTCGAGTCAAAAGTTATGAATCTCTGAACTCCCTGCATCATAGTCCACCTCAACTATAGATTTTGAAAAAAAACCCAAAAAAATCTAAGAAAACCCAAATTCAAATCAAAATTTATGACTCTCCAAAGTGCCTACATCACTTAATTTTACATGTTTGCATAAACATGTAAAATAATTGGTGTTCACATGAACATGTCAAAAAAACAAGAAACATGATTCACCTATACAAAGGACAAAAAATTGATAGTAAAGCCAAACGTTTTAAAGTTACTATTACATTTTTATAAAGTTACTGAAAATTTATTAAGGCAAGAGTAAATTTTTTATTTTTACGATTTTTTGATGGGAAACAAGAAAGGAAGGCTAAATAAATATGCAAGGAAGAGATTTATTTATTTATTTTTATTGTCTTGAATTTAATTATGTTTCAATCTTTTTTTTTTAAATCTAATTTGATTTATTTATAAATTTTTTTATAGATAATCAACAAGGTGAAGGAAATGTTGAAAAAGGCTCAACAAAAGTTGAAGAAGTTCATATGCGAGAAGGGTTAGGAACACTCTCTAAAGAATCTCAAACAATGAATGTTGAAGAAGGTTCAAGATCACTCCCTATAGAGGTTCAGAAAATAGAAGTCGAAGAAGGGTTGAAATCTTTCCCTGTAGAATCTCAAACAATGAATATTGGAGAAGACTTAAGATCGCTTCCTATAGAAATTCTAGTAACATAAGTCAAAGAAGGGTCAAGTTTAGGTGCAAGAAATGGTATGGAAAAACTCATAAATATTTCCCAATCTATAAAGAATTATATTTCTCATAAAAATTTAGATCATTTACTTAAAATGGATGTGGATAAATTGAGAACACTTGCAGCTACTATTCAACCCTTAAGTTTGTCTAAGAAAATATCAATGAGTAAGAATATCAAAGGAACAATGACTAAATTTGATAACACTAAAACACTTGAACAAGATTAGATGCTTTCACTTTCTCTTGCATAAAAGAAGTTGCAAGAGGCATTGGAATTGTTAGGTGTAGATACAACATCAAAGAAGAGAATATTTTCTAACATACAAACTGATGTGGCTGAAAATGTTAAACAAGGTTTGAGAAACATAGGAAAACAATCTCAAACTAAAGATAAGTCCATGGCAATAAAATTGATGTTAATGTTTGTTCTAAATAAGAATATGATACAAAATAGATAGATATCTCCAATTTTGTTTGAAATGGGTCTTAGTAGGAAAACAATGAGAGAATATGTAAAGAGAAGATTAATTTTGGATGACAATACTATGGAAGGCAATTGAACAATCATGTGTAGAGCACCTTATTTTGATAGGATTGATAAGGGATTAAAAAATTTAGTTAGATCATTTTGGATTAATAACACCCATCCTTCATTAAATAGTAGAGATGTTATCAGGCATAGGATTACATATAATCAATATGAACATCATACAAAAAATTGGTTGGACACAACATAGCATGGGTTATATGTGTCATTTTTTTAGTGAAGAACCTAATATAAAAATTGGGCAAACATTGTTTGAAACATGTTGTTGTCATTATCATATTGAGTTTGATCTTCACTATTAGGTATTTCAAAAAAATTTAGAAGACACATATGGTTTTCATGTTGCTCCTCCTAGTAGGATAAGTGAGTTTATATCATCCATTCTATATGACAAAATAGATGATCTAGCTGGTCAAATAAATTGCATCAATGGATTATGTGAAACAATGGTGAATTGACTCTATTTCTTTTGGAAATTGAAAATATTGATGTAACAAAAAATTTGAATTGCAAAAGTTACAAGTATGTGAAGAATGAAACAAATTTGGGGAAGATACAAAAAGGTTGGAATATATTGAAGAGGAGTTTCCTATAGTAACATTTATGGATAGATTTAAGAATTTGATTCAACCTTATATTCATCACACATTTTTTGCAAAGTGGAAAGCACAATAGTTTCAAACTTTGAGAGATAACTTTCTGCTTGGAATAATTGTATCAGTTGTTGATTTTGTAGAGAACTATTCCTTTGTTCATTAGAAAAAAATTCAATCAGATTATTTCTTTTCTAAGCATGTCACTATTGTGGTACATGTTTCTTATAGACATACATAGTTAGATTTGGATGGTTTTCAGAGTATAGTTCAAGTATGAGTAATTAAAAAGGAATATCACTTTTATGTAAGTGATGATAAATGAAATGACATTCACTGTGTAGAACATTGCTTCAATATTTTATGTAAGCTATGATAAATAACATAAAATAAGTGATGATAAATAACATGATATTCACTGTGTAGAACATTCACTGGTTTGATGGATGTGTGGCACAATTCAAATCATCTAGACCATTTTATGCTTTATGTAGATATCATCACAATGAGAATATAAAACACATATGGAATTTCTTTAAGAGTGGCCATGGAAAAGGTGAATGTGATGGTGTTGGAGCTTGCATCAAACGTGCTCTACAAAAGGATCAAATGAATTATCAAGGAGTTTGTATAAATGATATACATGATGTTGTTGAATGGTGTAAGACACATTTTATATCAAATGAGGTCAAGACATCATCAACACTGAGTCAATACGTACCATATACAGTCTTTTAGGAGATAATAGGTATGGATGTGTACATTTGTTTAAATTTTATGTAATTAAATTTTAAAATTTATTTTTTAGTTTTATCTTTGAATTCATTGAAGTTTAAATTTAATTTTTCCATATTTTCAATTTAATGAACTTTCAGGTGTTAATAGAAAAAATAAAAATATGCATGGTTGCAAGAGGATAGAAAAGACACATTCCTTACATTCAGTCATAAGTACAAGTAATTGCAATTGGACATTGAAGACAAGAGAATAATCATGTTTTTGTGTGAGCTGCATTCATGAAGACTATTAAGAATACATCAATAAAACATGTAGATATACAAGTGCATGGATTTTGGTACCGCTTGATGTTCTCGATACATTTGATAAATATGATGAAAATTTTGATGATATTGCATTAATTTTTTATGATTATAATCATATCTCTAGATTGGTAAAAGTGGGTAAGTATCATAAAAGTTAATCTCAGCTCGTTATTTAATTATCAATGAATTGTCTTATATATACTATACACATGTATGTATAGTTGTTATGCAGGAGATGTCTTTGCAGTGATTTTTGAGTCTTGAAATCATGAAGGTGTCAATTATTATTTATTGGGATATACTACAAAGAGGACAAAGTTATATGAGCCTGAAGAAAGTGATGAAATATTGTTCCCCATAAGTATTATACTTACATGTGCATGTATATATATGAATTTATATATATCTAGGTAACTTTATATCTATCAAATTTTAAAATATTTAAATTTGTGGTGCAGGTTCTATTGTGATATAGGGAACATATTTGAAGCAAGAGAAAATAGTCCAATATGGAATACACTTTTTTGATTATCAACATGAAAATAAGATTTTACAATACAACCACCTAGTCATTTCTATCAGGCTCTGTCTACATCCAGTCAAATTTAAGCATGTACATCGCAAGTGGAGACTAGACAATGAGGATCATGAGAAGATATTACATGTTATAAGTGTACATCATGGTTGAATTGACCTTTGAGATGGTAGATAATTTAATTTAAATCAAATTTTAAGACCTTTGAATATAGACAATTGGAAGGGATGAATGTTATATTAACTTAATAATATTATCTTAAAGGCTCTAGATATATTACTTCTTCTTAAGATTTATTTTATAATAATTTGATTTAATTTAAAGTTGTTTGCCTTGATATATCAAATTTTAAGACCTTTAAATGTATACATTTTAATAATATTAATTGCAATGGATGAAGGTTATTAAGAATAAATATTTTGTAAAAGTTTTTTAAAATAGTGTATTGGCTTACCTGCTAGCATTGTAGTGCCTGCCCCTAGTTCGCATTTTGTTATCATTGCTGAACTCTTTTAGAGCTAGTTTTATGTTGTTGGTTAGCAACATTCTTTTGAGATTATCAGATATTGTGCTATGGATTCAGTTTATTATGTGATGAGATTACTTAAATTTTGCATTTCATGTATGCATGATGATTATTTTCAGTGTTTGCAGTTATTAATGATGATTAGTAAGATGATTTATTATCATATGTGTTTTCTTATGGATACTTACCCTATACTTGCATGTGTATGGTGTGCGTGTTTGCTTTTGTATGGCGTGTCTGATGTGGTTAAGGAAGGGAGTCATAGTCACCTGCTAGTTGGGAACTACACGATGCACCACTTTCTGCCATTGCCTGTTTAGTATATATTGTGTTTGTATATGCATAGTTTTTATGCAGGTTGCAAGTACCGAGTATCAACTTTCCTGAATTGCCAGGATGAGCGTACCCTATCACATTATCTCAATGTTAAGAGAGGGGAGATAATTCTCAAGTCCAAATCCTAACCCTTTAAGCCATTTGTCCTAATTAGAAAATTAGGACAAGTATCCAAGATGAGCACCCTCCGAATGTGTTAGATTACATAATTCGTGATATTAACCGTTGGTTTGATTTTGTATGTATTTTGGCTATGATGGGTTTTCATATTTTTACCTTATGAGTCTTTGATGTATTTTCTATTAATTAAGCCTAATTAAAAGATTTAATTAATGGTTTAATTTAATGGAAAATTAATATGATATTTTCATATTTATTTTATTTAATTAATTGGAAAATTAATTAAATAAACTAATTAAATTTGAAAATAAAAGTTAAAAGTTTAAATTTGGAATGTGACAATATTTATTTTAATAATAATATATTTGGAGTTCATTTTTAAATAAATGACTAAATAATATTATTATTAAAGCTAATAAATATTTTAGCAATTAAGTTTTGAAAATAAAATTTAAAAGTAAAAAATATATTTAAATTAATAAAAGATTCTAAATCTCATGTGATTAAAATATAAATATAATAAGATAAACTAAGTGGAATTATTAAAGTTAGTGCATGAGATTTAATAAATAAGTAAATTAAATTGAAAAGAGTAAAGTAAATATTATATTAATTAATGTGCATTATTTTAATATTTGCTCACATAGGAGTTGGCAAATTCTCGAGAGTTGTCATGTAGACAACACAGAAGTTTGCACTCTAAGAATGCACTAGTTGTCTACACTTAAGAGTTAGCATTTTTATTTGAGCACATGGTGTCTACAACCTTAAGACTTATCTAGAAGGTTGGAGAAGACTCATGCTTGGTTGTCATGCTTATCTTCTAGTTGTTTCTAGAGACACTCTAGATGCATCTTAGAGGCCTTTAAATAGAGGCTCTGCTAGTGTGTTTGGACAAGCTTAATGGAAGCTACAAGCTACAAGCTTCAAGATAAAATAGAAGCTTCAAAGCTTACATGCATTGGAGAAGCTCATATGCTCATATGTTTTTACTTACTTCTATGCTCCTTCTAGCACTTCTAGTCACTTGGAGGTTTTCAGTTGGATTGGATCTTGGAGGAATTATGAATGATGAAGAAGGAAGGGATTTTTTATGGACTTCTCAGGCATGAAAAAATTAGCATCAGTGTCCAGGTGCACTCGTGATATTCGCATATTCTCTTTGCACTATTTCTCTTCTTGTCTTCATCGTGTCTGTTATATGTGTCTGATTATATTCCATGAATGAATTTGCAATTTGTATTGGAACCTAGATGTTTTATTTGGTTGAAAAGAAAATAATAGAAAACACTAAATCCAATTGAGGAGGAATTTATATTTGAATTGGGTTTGGGTTCAAATTTATATTGTGAAATTAGATAGACAAGATTTGAAATTAAAAAAGAAATTCTAAGCTGAAAATTTGAATGGTTAGATGTAATCTTTCTCTCAAATTATATTTTCAGGTGCATATGGAAAAACCTATTAGATGGATGAATGGGTAAATTTAGAGAACAATTACCTTTTAGGAGAAATTCTTAATTCATCGCAAACTGCTCTGTCGCTGCCCCTTGGATAGACCCGAACTCAGTCATTTATAACTTTTTATTGTGATTGAATTTATTCAATTGCTCCAGTCAGAATTGACACAACTTGGCCTTCTCCAACATATTTCAATTTCAGCTCGATCCAATGGTTCATTAGGAAGATATGGCCATCGTACTGAGACTATTTTCATTGATGTTTATTTTTCTAAGCTTTTCATATCCTGTGACATATACAGAGGATGATTGAGCAATCTAAATTGTAATTACTAAAAGGACACTTGTATATTGTTTAACAACATTGGATGTATCATTGTTATTTCATAAGGATGTGATGTTAGATGATTAAGTTATAAGTAGATGTGATTCAACATTAAGGGATTCATAAAGAATGTAATTTGTTATGTTATGTTATGTTTACTTTTAGTTGGATGTTACTATTGCTTCCGATACTACGTATAAGTTGTGAATGTTTTATCTTTCATGTTTAAAAAAATAAATTGTTTGGAAAACTTAGTGAAATTTTAGATTAATTCTTTGGATCCCCTGGCGGAGCATTACAAGCATATTTTTATCTACATATAACACATATGTAACTTTAGCCCTACTAATGAATAATTGGAATTTATAAATGTGACATTTTAATAATATTAATTACCATCCTAAACTAAAGATTATGTTATCATTGGTTTATTAAAAAATTATATATTAATTATTTCAATTTATTGTAGGGTCATACTCTTAGTTTATTGGTTTATTAATGCATTTTTAAATGTATACATTTTAATAATATTAATTACCATGGATGAATAATAATAACTTGATCTACATAGGCAATACAAGTTAACTTTGGAACTTACACAATCATTAGATAGATATGTATCAAAGATAGTTTAATATGTTAGAATTCTTTTATCAACTTCTTTTCAAACTATTGAATTTCATCTCATTATGTGTTTTTAATTGTAGGATCATACCCTTAGTTATCATTAGTTTATTAAAAATTTATATATTAATTATGTTAGTTTACTGTAGGATCATACTCTTACTTTATCAGTTTATTAATGTGTTTTAAAATGTATGTATATTAATAATATTAATTACCATGGATGAAAGTTGTTAAGAATATTTTATTTTGTAAAAAGAATTTAAAAATAATGTATTGGCTTACCTAGTTAGCATATTTTTATGCACATAAAACTAATATTTATCTTTAGCCCTACTAATTGAAATGAATATGTAACTTTAGTTCTACTATTTGATTTAACAAATTTGTATCTTTAGTCCTACTACCTGATTTCCAAATATGTATCTTTAGTAATACTAATTGATTATATTATAACGATTATACATAAATATAACATTTTAAATTTGTAATCTAACTCATTTGGGTTAATTTAGTATTTTTAAGAACCTATATTAATTCAATTGAATCACCCTATATTATTATTATTTTTCAAAATTATAAATTAGGTTTGAACATAGATCAATTTGGAACTTCTTCATATTTAACTATTGAAGTAAGTAAACATAAGTTATTTTGATTATTTTATAATGTTCACAAAAAAAATCTAAAGTTCAAAATGTGTAATCTAATTCATAAAGAATGTTTTACTAAAATACCAAAAAAATACGCATACATGTATGACTCAAGAATAAACATCGACATCTAATATCTATATTGAAATGCTTACATATGCAAACTCTAAGTCTCGAATAAAAATTTATATAGTAAAATATAAAAATTCATATCCATGTGACCATCCAACTATTGAAGTACTAAATAGTCAAATAAATAGTGAAATGTACATGTCATCGAGGTACTGAAATACAAATGTGTATGTAAGTCTCCACAGTATACAAAGTATCCAATATATAAATGCATCAAAATATAGATAAATCTACTACTAGAGGGACCCCTCAAGATGCATACGAATAGAATGACCCTCTGATCGAGTCTCCTCTACATCCATTGGCCAAGGCACATCAACTGAGCCCTACAAATATATACACATTAGAACTATCTAAACATATATATGTGTGTTTGTAAATGAGTATGAGTACATATCTAGTTTGAAACATAAATAACTTTACAAACTATTTAAAAATTGTACCTGAGCACTGTTGGGTGTCTCAATAGAATCATCTCTCTATGTACATACACTAACCCAATACTAGATGTAATCATGTGCTCAAAGACCTGTGCCTACATGATTTATTATAACTTAAATTAAATATCTATTTGAACTAAAATTTTAAATTTCATATATTTAAATTTAAAAATATTATATGTGTGTGTGTGCACCTGGGTCTCAAGAGCTGGAGGATAGTCATTAGACTCCATCATATCATCTACTGATGCACCTCTACTGTCAACATCCCATCTAGGTAATACACCAAAATCATCTCCCAAAACTCCAAGACCTATTTAACCACCCTCAACACCACAATCACCAACTGCTAGTAATGATGAGTGAAGTGGACTGTGTAACTAGTTGGGTAATGGTGTAGAATTAATGTCGATAGCATATCCATGTAAGATAAAAATCCCATGCTCAGACTAGTATCAGTCTCAGATAGTCCTTGTAACTACTCATCAAAATTGTTAAGGCCCTTAGCTGCAATCCTAACATCTCCAACTCGTATGCTTGATTCATCTATAGTGTGTCATGAGCCTAGTGCAAAATGTTATGAGCTATGTTTTGTGGTGACTATTGCTCATGTGGCCTGTGCCTTTGGAACAATGGGGCTCTAATGATGTCTAATGACATCCATCACTAAGTGAACTAGCATCCCCTATGTATGAAAAATATAACTGATACTTTGCAACAAATCCTCCAAAAAATACAGTGTTAAATATGTATGTGTGTGTTATCTTGAAAAAGCACAACCATCACCTGACACTGGAAATAACATGATCTCTACATCGTGTCACTCAATAGCCTCTCACCCTACCTTGTGTACCCTCATATGATGGAAAGAGATCTCATTTGATGACATCTTTGGGAGCCACCCTCTTGACAACATTAAAAGATGCATCTCCTAAAATCTCATCTCTAAGCTCCCTAGATATGGAAGCTAATACATCAAGAGTAAATGAACGATGAGCTTTAAATCTAGCAGTGAGATCTTGTAAACTCCTAAGTATGGTCACACATATGTCTCTATATAGACCATCATTAGAGGACAATATAGACTACTCTAACCTAAAAACCTCTTGCTATGAAAATGCAAATAATGCATCAATATCAATGCGTGGAGGTGGCACAGTAGGAGCTGTAACAAGACCTCTAGCTGCAGTTGCACCAGGACCTCCAACAAGAGCTACACCAGGAGCCACACCAAGGCTTGCATGAGGAGTCATACAAAGAGCCACACCATGAGCTACAACACAAGCCCCACCATGAGCCCTACAACAAACCACAATATGAGCCCCACCAGAAGCTACAACATGAGCTCCACCATCAGCAACATGACAAATTACACAAAAAGTCACAATAGGAATCACATTAGGAGCCACATCAGGAGTCACATCAAGAGCTACAATAAGAGTCACAATAGGAGCCTCATCACCCTCAAGATGATAAACATGCTGATCATGTGAAGTCATATATACAATGATGGAGATAATATATATTGTAAATACACATACACATATACATGTAGTCTAGTAGAAATTTTTTTATTTAAAAGATATGTAATCATGTACATCATCTAATTTGTAGCATATCAATAATTATATGATCATACATGAGAGTTATAGTTAGTGTTAGGGTTTAAATTTTTAGTTGGATTAGATTAGGGTTTGACTTAGGGATTGAGTTAGATTATTGTTTAATTAGGGTTTGATTTAGATTAAAGGTTTTGATTTCTAGGGTTATTGTTAGATTAAGGTTTGAGTTTTGAGTTACTTGATTACATTAGAATTTGAGTTAGATTAGGGTTTGAGTTAGATTAGGGTTTTAGTTTAAGTTATGGTTAGATTAAGGTTTCAATTATAGTTAGGGTTATCTAGTTAGATTAGTGTTACGATTAGATTAGGATTTGAGTTAAGTATTAGGGTTTGATTTGAGTTTGAGTAGTGTTTGATTTAGATTAGGGTTTGAGTGAAATATTAGGGTATGATTAGGGTTTGGTTAGGGTTTGATTTATAGGGTTACAGTTAGATTAGGAGTTGTGTTAGATTAGGGTTTGATTTAGATTAGGGTTCAAGTTTTTAGGTAGGATTATATTAGAGTTTGAGTTTGAAGCTAGGTTTATATTAGGGTTTGATTTAGGGTTTGAGTTAGATTATGGTTTAAGTTTGAGGTAGGGTTAGATTAGGGATTTAGCTATATTTAGAGTTAGGTTAGGGTTATCTTGTTAGATTAGGGATATAAATAGATTAAAATTTGAGTCAAAGATTAGACTTTGATTGGGGTTTGATTCAGATTAGGGTTTGAGTTCTAGATTAAAGGGTTTGGTTAGGGTAAAAGTTACTATAAAGTTTGAGTTAGGGTTTGATTTAAAAGGTTTGATTTAGACTAGAGTTTGAGCTAGATTAGGGTTTGGTTTAGGTTTGATTTCTAGGGTTATGATTAGATTAGGCTTCATGATTAGGGTTTGATTTAAAGATTAAGGTTTGAGTTAGATTAGGGTTTGAGTTTTTAGTTATGATTAGGTTAGGGTTTGATTACAGTTTGATTACAATTTGATTTAGATTAGGTTTTGAAATAAAGATTAGGGTATGATTAGGGTTTGATTTGGATTACGGTTTGGTTAAGGTTTAATTTATAGGGTTAGGTTAGATTCAAGCATTTGTGTTGGATTAGGGTTTGACTAGGATTTCATTTAGATGAGGGTTTGGATTAGGTTAGGGTTTGAGTTTTCATTTAAGATTAGATTAGAGTTTCAATTTTTATTTACAATTAGATTACGATTTGAGTTAGGGTTTGGTTAGGCTTAATTTTTAGGGTTATAGTTAGATTAGGGTTTGAGTTAGATTCTAACGTTTGATTAGGGTTTGATTTAGATTAGGGTTTGAGTTAGATTAACTTAGGGTTTGATTTATAGAGTTATAATTAGATTAGGGTTATTTATTAGAGTTTGATTTAGATTAGGGCTTCAATTTTTAGTTAGGATTAGATTAGGGTTACAGTTCTAGGGTAAGATTAGGGTTTCAATTATGAAAAGAGTTTTCAAGTTAGGGTTAGAAATTAGGGTTAGAGTATGGATTAGGGTTAGGATTATGGTTAGTGTTAAAGAATTAAAGATAGAGTCTTAATATTTTCTAATTTTCTACACTAATGTATTTCTATTTTTTCTAATTTAAAATTTTTTTTTTTCTAGTATTTTGTATTTTTTTTCAAATATTTTATAATGTTATTATAATATTTTGTAATGTTTTTTTCAAATATTTTCTAATGTTATATACTAATTTATTTTCTTTAATGTTAAATACTAATATTTCCTAACGTTATACTAATTTATTTTTCTAACATTGTAGATCAACATTTTTTTATATTAAAAGTAATGTTTTACTAATATTCTACACTATTGTTTTTTTAATATTTTAGACTGTTTTTTAATATTTTATAATTTTCTAGACTAATATTTTTAAAAGTATTTTCTAATATTTTTCTAAATTTGTTTTCTAATATTCTACACTATTTTTTTAAAAATATTTTGTAATGTTTTTCTAATATATTGTAATATTTTTCTAATATTTTCTAACTAATATTTTTAAAAATATTTTCTAATATAAACTTAATATTTTATCAAATATTTTTCTAATATTTTCTAACTAATATTTTTATTTAATATTTTCTAATATAAATGTAATATTCTTTCTAATATTTTTCTAATAAAACTAATATTTTACTAAATTTATTTCCTAATGTTATACTAATATTTTTCTAATATTCTAGATTAACATTTTTTAATATTTTCTAATGTTTTTCTAATATTCTAAACTATTTTTTCTAATATTTTCTAATATTTATCTAATTCAACACTTTTTTTTTCTAAATTTGTTTCCTAATGCTAAATTAATAGTTTTCTAATATTCTACAGTAATATTTGTTAGTAATTCCTAATGCTTTTCTAATATAAATGCAATGTTTTTTCTAATGTTTTCTCAATAAAACTAATATTTTAGAAAATTTGTTTCCTAATGTTATACCAGTTTTTTGAATATTTTCGAATATTTTCCTTTAATATTCTACACTATTTTTTTGTTAATTTTTTAAAATATTTTTCTATTATTTTCTACACTAATGTTTTTCTAATATAAATGTAATATTTTTTTCTAATGTTTTTAATTAAACCAAATATTTTTCTAAATTTGTTTCCTAATGTTATACTAATATTTTTCCAATATTCTAAATTATTTTTTTCCCTAATATTTTTATAATAATCTATACTAATGCTTTTTAATAATTTCTAACAACAGTCATATATAACTAACAAATACAAAAAAAAATATAAACAATAAATTAATAGAATTAAATAACATAAATAAATGATAAAAATATTAAATTAGCATGAAAACATGTTGTGAAAATATACAAAACATTCAAATAATAACATATAAACATACTCGAAATTGCGCAACGACTAGAATCTGAAGTGAATGACACAAAGTGACACAACATGCTTACTAATCGAATATGTTCACTCCAATGTCGATATCAAATTCACCTTGCCATAAAAAATGAACAGGAGAATGGGGAAAATGAGGTTTTCATCTCAAAATTGTCATAAAAATACATTCGTGTGAACATATTAATAAGGTATGTTCGCCCAAACATCCCTTATATAACTAAACATGTTCATGCGAACATGTAATTTTTTCATCTTCGCCCAAACATATGTTAAATTGAATATGGTAATTTTTACCTTTCACAATTTCCTTCGTGCCATAAAAGTGGAACCCATTATTGTGGGTTTACCTAGCCACACTAAGAATTATCACTTGGCCATATTGAGAAGTATCACCTAGTTATATTGAAAAGTATCACCTAGGAAAAAAGTATCACCTAGCTATAGTAATAAATATTGCCTAGCTGCATTAAAGTGTCACTTGTATTCTTGCAAAAACTTGCTCAGACAAAATACCAGGTATCTCTAGACTTTTTAGTTGAGAATTGAAGGGTGATTTGGTTACCTTTTAGGATTACACTTCTTCCTACTTTAGTATATTTTTCTATGGGGTTTAAAATATACCATTGAAGTATAATCTAATGTGTTTTTAATTTTTTAATAGATGCAATGATTGATTTGAGATAGGTTCAAAGCATGTCCAAGTTATGATATAGATTCTAGGAAATTTTATAGTTTTAGAAAGTTCAAGCTTAGCCAAATTTCATGATTCAAGATTTAACTTTCAACATGGAGTTTAGTAGATGAGTGGTGGCAACTTTGAGCCCTCATCTTTTGCATGACCATTTTTTGTCTCTATTTATGATTGATGATTATGATATGTTTAGTGGATATAGACTTGTATTTCTAACCATGCTAGGAGTTTTTACTTTGGGATTGAATGAGAACATCTTGTTGGTATATTCTCATGATTTGCATGGTATTTCATTTGCATGATTGTGTTTTACAGCTTGGAGATATTTGGAAGTAGTTGTAGGACTTTCGCTAGTGTAGGTGAACATGTGAGTCTTTCCATGTTCCCTATTCTCATCACCTTGTGTTATTGTTAAGTAATTTATCTTAAGAAAAAATTTTATTGAGTGCATGTTTTATCCTTGTGTTCTAAGGATATCTAGGCATGGAATTACATCTGGTATTAGAGCCCATGTTCAAACATTGGGATCTTTGTGTATATGTTGCCCATATGGTTGATGTTGCATTGTGTGAGTGCAAGTGTCTCTCTGAGAGCTTGTGAGTTTTGTTTCTTTGATATCTATTTATGATGGACTTTCTTGTCTAGTAGATGTGACTAGAGTAGTGTGAGAAGGAAGTGAGTATTTCCTTGTTTTTAGATACAATCAATGTTCCTTAGCATGGCTTGTTGTATGTGTGATCCTATTAGATGGAGCCACTGATTGATGTCGATGTGTTGGATTTGAGTGCCTCTTTTGTTTCTCTTTGTGAAGTAAGGTGCATTCCTTTCCCTATTTTCTCCTTCTTGTAAGTAAATAAATGAATCTTATTTGTGATTATGTGTTAAGTCAATATACTAATGAAATGTTTCCTTTCATTGATAAATGAGTATTTATTCTCAATTATTACAAAGAAGTAGGTGTTGTATTAAGATCCTTTATGTTAATGAATTAATTCTCCAAATTGATTGTATGTTAAGCTTATGGAAATTGTATTAAAATTCATGGATATCTAAATGTTGCATTGTATGAAAAATAATTAAGGAAATTATTGTGTTCTATATATGCATGAGGTTATTGACGATATTTTGCTTGATGTGTGTCTGTGTGTGTTCTCTAACGCTACAAGGATGATGTATTCCTTAGCATTATATGGTGATTTATCCATCTTCTATGACTATTCTTATTCATCACATGTAATTTGATTTTATTGATGCCTTATTTTATTTGGCTGGAGGTACTTTCCTCATGATGTTGGGCTAGCATTGATTTTTAGTATTTTTCTTTCTTGGAATATTTATCAAGTTTTCTCTATTGCTCTCTTGGTGGTTTTTGTCACACTTGTCTTATTTTTTTTGTAAGAATTTTCCTAAGGGAAAAATTCACCCAGGAACTAAGAACTCAAACACAAGGACATAGTAGACCAAAGTAGAGAAAGAGTATGATGAGAATAACAATGTATTCAATAACTGGTTCCTCATAGTACACTAGAAGTGCCTAAATACAAAGGCCTCAGGAGAGCTTCTATAATGCCTAGAAGTTAGCATCATGATGTGTCATACAACCAAGCACATGTCCACCAGATATGGATTATCCTCCATTAAGGATGAAAGTAAGTGCGGTGATGAGAAGATAAGCCTACAAGGGTGGGACACGCAAAACAGTGTTTTAGACACCATGTGCTCAAATAAAGTTGCGTACTCCTATGTTGTCTACATGACAACTAAAGAGGTTTACAAACTCCCAAGTGTCTCATAAATAATTAAATAATGCATTAACCTAAGTAAACTTAAGTAAGTGTAAATAGTAAAGTATGTATTTACACCAACACCCCCCCTTAAGTGAAACTTAGGGGAATGCACTTAAGCTTACGAACTAGGATGAAGATGCATAATGGTTCTCGGCTACTAGGCTATATTAGGTACCCATGTACATAATGGAGATGACATCTCCCATAAAGTCAAGAAAGAGGGAAAACCTCATGGGAAAAACCCTCCCCCAAAAGAGAGATAAGGAAGGATGCATCGATGGATGGAGTAATCAAGACCCCCCCATTACGACATACATCCAATATATACATAAGAGAAAAAGAGAAGGAAGAGAGATAGAATAGGCTCACCCCCCAAAAGAAGAATGCCAACAAGTGAAAGCTGCTCCAATGAAGAAGCTGGTCCAAGAATGCAGAAAGATGTTCCTCCCCTTAGGAAGAAACAATGGAAAACGTACAATCCTGAAGATGTGTGCTAGCCCTAAGACCTGCTCAAGTATCCCTATACTGATGCTAAAGTTTGCCCCTTCCAACTGTGTTGAAAAGAATGAATATAGATTTGGCAAGGATGTCTGTTGAACCCATTCCACTGAACCATCTGTCTCCTCAACTGACAAAGAGATGTCCACTAATTGCTGTTCATAAGGATCCACAATCGCACCAACCTATTTAGATTGATCATGTAGAGAATGGACATGAGGGTCAGAGTGAGCCCTCGCAAAAACTATAGAAGTATCATCATCAATGAGAAGATGTAAGTCCTCAAGTCTATCTCCCAAGTCAAGTGAAGCTGGAGCTAGGAGATGAGATGTACCATACTGTGCTGGACCTTTCACTGTGGCAATATAAGCATGTGGACTAGACTAATGTGACTTCTTACTGTAACTGTCAATAGAACCCCACGTGTCTGAACCTATTGAAGCACTATCGCTGGTGTCACTATCAGTTTCCACTATGTATGATGTGTGGAGAGGAGTAGAGGATAAGCTTGGTGAAATTTCCTCAAAATGTACATCCTTCTCCACAAAAATCTCATGTGTCTCTAGATCCATAAGTCTGTAAGCCTTCACATTGTCTTCATAACTGATATAGGTACAAGGCCTAGGTGTCAGTGCCTTGCAACTCTTGGAAGATAGGTTTTCCCATGCTGGACAACCAAAGACTCTAAGGTGACTCAAAAATACTTTTCTACCGCACCATGCCTCAAAAGGAGTCTTGTCATCTAAGGCTAGATGAGGAGACCTATTAAGTATGTGAGTAGCACAGCTAATGGCTTCAACTTCAAGTTTAGGATCAAGAGACTTGGCCTTTATCATCCAACTTTCCATGGCCTTAAGAGTCCTAATCCTCATAGCTGCAATATCTATCTTGTGTGGACTAAATGCTGGTGAGTTCTGAAGATCAATCCCCTCAATTCTACAAAAGTTCTTAAGTCATCTATCAACATATCTATTCTCATTATCCACCCTTAATACTTTGATGGCTTTCCTTGACTTGTGTTCAACATGAGTCTTGAAGCTTATGAACTACTTCATTCTTATGATGAAGGAAGAAGACCCAAGTGAATCTGGAAAAGTCATCAACAAATGTGAGTATGTAGCAGCCTTGGCTGATTGAAGTCACTGCAAAGGGTCCTACTAATACCATGTGAACTAGCTAAAGAACAAATGGAGCTCAAGAAGACTTCCCTTTATCATACTTCTCCTTGAGATTCATATCCACTGAACAAGATGAACACTCTCCCTTAGAAAAGTTGATATTAAGTAGACCTTTGACAATGTGTTTTGAGAAAAGTTGCTGAAGGGAGCGAAAGTCAAGATGACCAAACCACTCATGCCATAAATTGATTTTTGAAGTAGAGTGAGTTAACAAGGCTTGGGAAGGACTCTTAGGCACAAAGTGGGAGAAGGAATATAACCTCCTATCATCATTGACTTTCCCAATTTCTACTATTGTCACTTAGGTTTGCACCCTTGTCCAAGGCCTATGCGCAAGGACAACCTAGTGAAACATGGAAACAACCTCCAAGCTATGGGACTTGAACTGCAAGGTTGAGTCCCTATCTATTCTCAGAAGGGAAAGGGAGAAAGAGAGCATTAAAGAAAATCTACCTAGTCTAATCTAAGGCGGTGATGCACCAAAATGGAGTGTTCAGACTCATTTTCTGCCCATATATGCACTACAGAACTAGGGTAACATTCAAGGTCATACATTCATTCAGACTTATATCAACCAACAGCCACATACAGATCAGGAGACCAACTGAATAACACCACGAATAGAAGATTTCACTTGTATATTATTCAATAGGCCAAAGATAGATACAGTATGCAGACCACTGATCTCAACAATGCATCAACGAGAGGCAAAACGATACACATACACGTTGATGGCTAAAAGAGATGATACAGGATGTTTATCTAGCTCAGAGAAAAAGGGATTTTACACCGCAAGTCTACAAGTAGCAACAGAGAAAATCAGGAAGAGTCGACCTTAAGAAAAGATCACCAAATTGCCTTTATAGATTAGGCATAACTAAAGATTTCTACATTACATTCACTTCTCACCTACTGGCATTAACTTTCCATCCTCAGAATCCAATCAAAGATCTGATATGAACATGCCCTGCATACCAAGAAATCTGATATCCCTCTGAGAAAGAGCCTGGAGAAGACAGGAATGATGCCACAACATTCCCTGACATGGTAGATGGATCGACCGGATGGATGGAGTGTCTTCCTGCACTTGGCATTCATTCCAAGTTGGTAGAAATTAATCCCACTATCAGATTGTGGCAAAACCCGGATTTCTCATCATTCATGATTTGTGCACCCATCATAATCGATCAGTCAAACAGGCTCGACGAGCCAACTGGGCCATGCAGGCCAATCACAACTTCGATCTCGCCACCCTGGTAGTCTTTTATGTTTGACTGGGCGCTTACCACCCTTTCCATGTGACTGGGCCCCTTCTGTTTGGCACCACCTCAGCGACGCATCCTGGCGAGACTTGACTCCACTGACACGTGGCGAAAGGGCGCCAAGTCACTATGCAAAAAACCTTGCAGCTTCGCCATGGCAAGATGGCGCCTGCCACCGATCCATTTCCAATCCGACGGTCATAAAACTTGACCTCCCACGACCCACATTCTCTATTGAATTGCTGGGCCTGCTGGTACGTGGCGTCTCCTTGTTCATCTATTGGCTACTTGAATCTAACTGTGCCGGCGGCATGAAATGTGGCCTCGCTAGGACACGTGGTGCACGGGCTCTATGTCGTCGATGTTAACTCCCGAGCAAGTCTCGATAGCAAGACAATACCAGTTGTAGATCCTTGCGGATCTGATGATCATGAAGACTCGCCATTCGTGCTAAGACTACTGGGCCTGCCGTACACCGTGCACTGACTCATACACATGGCACCACCTCATTTGGTTCATCGAAACACTAGCTGGCAACCCAAGACCTGATCCGTAGAGTGACCATGTGTCAGCTAGGTGCCATGTCGCTATGCGAAAATCGAGACCAAATTCCCATAGTGCCATAGTGCCTATTGACAGTGTGCCCTAAGATTCACATGTGTCCCCATTCGATTCACCACGTTGACTGCGCTTGCATGGCACCTGCTGGGACCCATCCGTCTGATCATTCCTTGCCACGGTGAACTTTCCATTTGGGCGCTATGTCGCCATCGGAAAATGTACGGGTTTTCCGTTGGTGCCACGGCGCCTCGCCATTTTTTGAAACTTCCAGGCCATGAAACTTGTTTGCCCGCCGCCATGAAACTTCTGACCTAGCGTACTCTGTGATTCGTGACCGGACCCATCCACTCGGCACCATGTTTGCAACTGCACCACACTCTAAATGACAGCTGGCAATCCTTGGTGAGACTTGGTCCTATCGATCTACATGGCGAATGGTTGCTATGTCGCCATGATAAAATCTGTGCATCTCTGCCATAGCGAGATGGCGCCATTCATTGATGCAACCCAATCCGACGATCATGAGGACTCGTCTTTCTTCATGTTTCTGCCCTCCATGTCGATACACCTGGCATTGCCTTGAGACACGGCCCCACCTAACACACATCACCAGGGCATGATGTCATTGTCATAACCCTCACGTAACTCCTCCATAGCACGATGACACTTACCGTTGATCCGAGCTGATCCGACAGTGGTGATCGTAAGCCTCGACTGTGTTTGCCGTGCCGATAGGAACTCTGACCTAGAACACGTGGTTCCTTCTGATTTGTCATTGCAACACCTAAATCTGTTGGTCGTTGAAACTCGCCGCCGTGAATATTTCCGCCGGGCGCTATGTCGCTATGGAGATTTTCCAGTCGATATGTGATAGCGACATAGCACCAAGTGTGTTAAGAACCTTTTCCAACCCGCAGAACGTCAGACCCACCCCTGCAACGTGTCGTCAGGGCATGATCGCGCTATAATAAATATCACACATTTCCTTTATAGCGCGATGGTGCCAACCGTTGGTACCACTTAGATCTGACGGCCAGAAACTTGCAAGTCGTAACATTAAAATACTAATTCGAGACTAACCGTTGCATGAGCCACACTTTCAAAATTTAAATTCTTGGCGGTAAAACCAGAGGTAACACTTCTGGCGACTCGCAGGGGGCATGAGCCTGCTCAATGCATGACCAGTGCCTGAGAATGATCCATTGGGCCATGGAGTCAGAAAAGAGGGCCTGGAAGTTACAAAACCGAGAGCTGCAAGAAACCCTAACCCTTAATGAGGAAATCAAAACATTAAAAAACCCTTGAACTCTGGCTCTGTCTTTGCGACTTGGAAACAAAAATAGGACCTCCTCAACAACTTGAGACTTGTCAAAACTTCAGGAACTGGCGACTCAAGAAGTGAGCCATATGCACGCGCACTTATTGCGAAACAGGAACAAACAGGAAGCAACTAAACTAACTATGTACATGGATTCACAAATTTTTCAGAAACAGGGCTTCAGATGGATCTCATTGACTGGAATGGGCAGAATTTCACCATTTGGCCTATTTAGCTAGAACGCATTGGCCTGTTTGCAGCTGGAGATCAGATAAGGGCCACTCCATAGTGGATCAAATTTGGAGTGCCTTCCTGGTTTTGCTCTGTCTGAGTCCCACTTGAGATCTAAATCTCCCTCTCTGAAGATTCTGGCCCTTGCCTTCTTATCAAAACTCTTCTTCGTCTGCTGCTAGTGTATCCCCAGGGTTTGCATAGCTTTGTTTCTCTTTTCTTCTAGTTCAATCAATTCTGCCATTCTCACTGACATGGAACTATTTTCAACCAATTCCAGCTGATGAGCCAATTCCAAGGATGGGAATTCCAACGATATTGGAAGTCTAGCCTCCCTACCATATACCAACACAAAAGGTGAATTCCCAATAGATCTCTTGGGTGTTATCCTATCAGCCCACAGAGCAGTCCTTAATTTTTTATGCCAGACCCTCTAATTGTCTTCTATCGTTCTCCTTATGATTTTGATCAGATTTTTGTTGGAAGATTCAGCTAAACCATTACCCTGGGGGTAGTAATTTGATGATGTTCTCAGATAGATATTGTGACTCATTGCCCATGCACAAATCTGGGTTCCAACAAAAGATTTGGCATTATCTGAGATGATAGTAGAAGGAGCTCCAAACCTAGATACAATTCCATCAAGGAATTCAACAACTGATGGCTCTGTAGCATCCTTCAAGGCAATTGTCTCTGTCCACCTAGTGAAATAATCGGTAGTAGCCAAGATCCATTTATGACCTGCACTAGATGGAGGATTAATGGGGCCTATAAAATCGAACCCCCATTGGGTGAAGGGCTAATCCACCTCGATAGGGTGAAGAGGAAGAGCTGCAAGTCTATGTTTGCCTAAGAAAAAAGTACATTTCTCACATTTTCTCACATACCTATAACAATCATGGAACAGGGATGGCCAATAATATCCAGCCCTCATGGTCTTCATGGCAGTTGTTCTTGCAGAGAAATGGCCGCCATCAGGGTCATCATGAAGTTCTTTAATCATCCTCTCAACCTGATCTTCTTCAATACATCTCAATAGGGTCCCATTAAAATCCCTCCTGAATAGGACATCATCAATCACAACATAGGGAATGGACTGTAGTCTATATTGTCTTCTTTTAGCTCTATCCAATCCCTGAGGGTATCCATTCCCTGATAAAAAGTTCCTCATGTCATCCATCCAGCTCCTTGGGGCATTAACATTTCTTTCCTCCTGCTGCTCTGCAATTACCATAGCAGTCCCTTCATCTGAATCCTGACCTGATAACATTTCTTTGCATAATCCTCTCCCTCTTACCAATTTGGTAATCTGAATATCAACATCATATTCCATTACCCTAGTGATCCATCCAGCTCTCTTTTCACTGATGTCCTTGCTTAACAAGAAGTGTTTTACACTCGCATGGGGCACCAACAAATGGATCCTATTGTGGGATAAGAGGTGTCTAAATTTCTTCAAGGCTCTAATGACTACAAGGGCTTGCTTCTCAACAAAGCTATACTTATCTTCATATTCCTTGAGTCCTTCACTAAAGAAGGCTATGGGCTGCTCCTCATTCTTTTCATTTGTCTGAGTCAAGACAATAGAAACACTTGACTCACCACCTAAAGTGTAGAGGATGAAATCTTTCTCAAAATTTGGGTTCATGAGAGTGGGGGCTGAGGCTATGGCTGCCTTGATTTCTTCAAAACTCTCCTTCCCCTCCTTGGTCCATGAGAAGAACATATCTTTCTTAAGCATGGCTGTGAGGGGTTTCACCATGATGGCAAGATTAGGAATAAACCTTCTTACAAAATTTATCCTACCAAGGAAACCTTGCAGCCCCTTCTTGTGTTTAGGGAGAGGAAGGGCAAGTATTTTTTTTTTTCTTTCTAGATCAATGGTCAACCCATCCTTAGATACAATGTGTCCCAGTAATTTTCCTTGGCTTGTAGCAAAGACACACTTGGCTGGATTGAGGGAAACCCCAAACTCTCTACATCTTAGAAATACCTGTCTCAAATGATCAAGATGATCTTTTACATTCTTGGAATATACAGTTATATCATCAAGGTATACTAAGACAAACTTGTCGATTAATCTTTTGAAAGCCACCTCCATTGCCTTTTGGAATGTGGCACCTGCATTTGTTAGTCCAAATGGCATCTTGCAATAAGCATAAGTGCCCCATTTAGTAGTAAATGTTGTCTTATATCTGTCAGATTCTTTAACCAACACTTGGCTATAACTAGAAAATCCATCATGAAAAGAGAACCTCCTTGACCCACTGACCTTGGACAGAATTTGCTCCATAGAAGGGAGAGGATGGTGATCCTTAAGGGAAGCCTGATTAAGATCCCTAAAGTCCACACACAATCTGATTTCTCCATTCTTCTTCCTTACAGGGACAAGGTTAGCCACCCATGATGAGTGTTTGATAGGAAAAATTATGTTAGCTTCAATCAACTTGGATAGTTCCTTCCTCATTAAGGGTTCAATCTTGGGATTCACTGGCCTCTATTTTTGCCTTACTAGTTTGACCCTATCAACTAAATCTATGGTATGCTGAAAAAAACTAGGGTCAAACCCCTTTAAGTCATCATATGTCCAAGAAAACACATCATTAAATTCTTGACATAGATGAATGAAATTTTCATGCACCACTTCAGAACATACCTTCCCCATGTTAAGAGATTTTCCATCCGCAATTGTAACTAGGGCATGATCATATTTTTCTGTAGCTAGATTCATTCCTTTGCCTCTTGACTAATCATCAGGATTAAAGACACTCTCCAAGGTAATGAGACCCTTGGGAAACTTTTTGGAAGTGAGGTGAATGATCTGATCACCATACTGATCTTGTAGTCTTGACTGATTTCTTTCTGAAAATTCTGTTTCATTCTACAAGAAACTCACAATCTGCTCATCAGACTCAAACACCTACCAATGAGTATTATTATCAGGAACAACAGGCCTTACTACCACCCTTATTTGTTGCTTCTTCTTTTCCTCAAGATTCCCTAGCACATCATAAGATGCACCCACTACTGCAAGTCTATCAGCATATTTGTTTTCTTTCCTAGGAATGCTCTGGATATTAAATGCTTGTAAACCCTCAAGAAAATCCCAGACTCTGTGTTTGTAAGACTTGAGCAAGCCATTTTTGGTGATATTCTGATTTCTCACTTGGTTCACTACCAACTCACTGTCTCCATATACTTTCAAGGCTTGAATTCCCCTCTTTTGGGCAAGTAGGAGACCTTGGATCAAAGATTCATACTCGGCCACATTATTGGTACAACTGAATTGGAGCCTAAAAGAGAAGTAGTATCTTATTTTTGTAGGAGAGATCAACATGACACTAGCCCCTGCTCCATTTCTATTCCTTGAGCCATCAAAGTACATACTCCATATTCCACTTATGTCATCATTAGCTCCAACAAGATCGGGAACTTGAGCCTCCTTCTCTATGATGCAATATGTACTAAGGCCTGTCTCAAGATTTTTCGACATAGGCTCAAATTGACGTGTATTTGCCCACTCATCTAAGAAGAAATCAGGAATCTCCACTATGGAGGTGGCAGGCTCATTTACTATGTCATTTTCATCCATCTCCAAAATAGGGCAATTCATATTAATGAAGTTGGGAGTGTAGGGTTTAGTGTGATGAAGGGCTTGATGTTTTGCTCTAATTGAAGCATTGGCCCCATATCTGGTCTTAAATGACATATAAGACCAATCAATAGATATGAATCCACCTATTTGGGCAGTGAAGTCTCTTGAAAGACAGATGGCAAAATAGGGCTTGACTTCAGCAACAGATATGTCTTGAATCACAGTACAACCAGGGCATGCATGCAGGGCCATTTCCACATTCCTAAGGATGCCTATGGTTTTGATAGTACTCCCATATAGTTGTAACACATCCCTAATAATGGGCTCATATTTCATTCCTAAAGCATCATCAACACACCTAGGCATTACTGAGCTACTAGCCCCCGAATCTATCATGCAATTATGAACTAACTTGCCCCCTATAATCAGAGAAACATAGAATGGAGGAGGTCTAACCTTTTTATTTGTCTCCACATTACCTGATGGTTGTACTAAACTAGTGTCACTCTCCATGGTAGATGACTGATCTTTGGGTTCAATCTTTTCCAATTCTTGCTACAGCATCCTTTTCTGCATTGGTATGGTGGCAACTGCATCCCACATGGAGATGCTTACATTGGTTTTCTTCATTTTCTCTACCACACTCAAGGGTGTATTAGGAATTTTGGCGAAAACTTTGGGAGCTGTACCCATGGGAGGTTGAGATGGAGCAACATAGGGATCACTTGCATCCTCCTTTCTTGGACCCTGCCTTTGCTGTTGTGAAGTGTTTGTCTGCTCATTTTCTTTTTGTGTATGAGGTATAACACTCAAAGTTGAGGCCTGCTCAGGAGAAAGGGGGGCAGTATGTTCCATAGCTCTCTTCTTTCTTCTTGTGTTATGAGCAACAGAATCCTGGTTTACATTACAATGCTCCTCCACCTGGTGATTCATAAAAGAGCAATCACCCTGCCTCTGAATATATGAGGCCTCCTTGGGATGATCTTCCTTGTATGATTGCTTTACTGCGGGCTTCTGGACAGTTAGGGCCAAATAAGATTCTGCCTTCTGACATAGGCAATAGGTATAAGAATAGTTACATGAAGGACAGAAGTCTTGATCTTGGGCTAAGTTATTTTGAGGAACTAAAGCTCTACTCTGATTTGAGCTTGAAGCAGCAACATGACTATTTTGCCTATTCTGATCAAAAGGGCTATTCCAATGATTAGGAGGCCTACCACCACTTGGAGCCTGATGTTGTAATTGGGGAGGCTTGCCACTTTGGGCTTGCTACCTTTCTAAGGCCACCACCTTGTTACTCATTTTTTGTATTAGAGAAAAACTATCCTCTAATCTCTTCCCTTGGTCCTTCAACTCCTTCCCCTGCTCTTGCAATTTTTTATCCAGAGTCCTCTTTCTTTTATCTGTATTCAGCACTAGACCTTGGAGCATTTCCTTGAGTTCATCTATTCTGTTTGAGGATGTGGAAGCTTGGGGAACTTGAGTAAGGGCTTGTGATGTAGAAATTGTAGGAAGGCGGGCTATCGCTGCTTGGTGGTTGGGAACATCAGGAAAGAAAGGCATAGGAGGCCTTGGATCCAACTTTCCTCCTTGTATTAGGATGTTCTCAGCTTTTATAGCTATCTCATAAGCATTCGGTAATGTATCTCCTCCCATAGTTTGGATTGTAGTGGCAATTTCACTGTTGAAAGCTCTAAGGTAGTGCAAGAAGGCATTACCAGGGGTAGGTTTCACTATAGTAGGTATTCTATCCCATACCTTTTGGAATTTGTAATTAAAATTAGTCATACATTCATGGGGGGCTCTTTTTATTGTAGTCAGCTGCTCTAGTAGTGACAAATTGTCACTCTTATCCTCAAAATGTTTGCATAATCTTGCTCCTAGTCCATCCCAATCAGTTATGGAACCATGAGCTAAGCCTCTATACCACTGTAATGCTTTTCCTTTTAAAGATGAGGCTAGAAGTCTGATAGCAACATCATCTTCTGTAATACCATGAATATTGCAGACATTCACTACCTCTTGGATATGCTCTAAAGGGGAAATAGAAGTTTCACCAGTAAAATTGGGTATACTTTTTAGTGCAGATACTGGTATATCATGTCTTTGGGCTAATAACAAAGGACTTCCACCATTAAAGGTGGCAAAAGCATGAACTCTTGGCTGTGCCATATAAACAAGTGTTCTATTGATGAGTGTTGATGGCAATCTAGGCTGAGTTCGAATAGTAGAGGGAGTAGAGATAGATCTTACAGGTATATCATCTGTTATTCTACCCCTAACTGGTGATAATGAAGTTCTAGTCCTTCTTCTCCTAGGATTCGAAAGAGAAAGCTCTTGATATTGAAATTTACCTCTAGAAGACACCCTTGTTTCAGTCCTGGGCATGAATTACTGCAAACTTGGTCTGGAACTAGACTTTTTTTGATGTTCAGAGTCGCCAAGTACTTGAAGAATCAGCCTCTTAAAGGCTCGAAAACTGAAGCCAGCACTACTTCTTCAGCATTTATCTCTAGAATTCTTTCCTCTTGACACTAGTAGACCTGAAATCTTTTGATATGAGTCCCACCGGGCATGCCAAAAACTGTTGTCACTTAGGTTTGCACCCTTGTCCAAGGCCTATGTGTGAGGACAACCTAGTGAAACATGGAAACAACCTCCAAGCTGTGGGACTTGAACTGCGAGGTTGAGTCTCCGGAGAAGGCCGACTTCCTCTTACTGGTAGGGCGCACCTATCTATTCTCAAAAGGGAAAGGGAGAAAGAGAGCATTAAAGAAAATCTACCTAGTCTAATCTAAGGCAGTGATGCACCAAAATAGAGTGTTCAGACTCATTTTCTGCCCATATATGCACTATGGAACTAGGGTAACATTCAAGGTCATACATTCATTCAGACTTATATCAACCAACAACCACATACAAATTAGGAGACCAACTGAATAACACTAGGAATAGAAGATTTCACTTGTATATTATTCAATAGGCCAAAGATAGATACAGTATGCAGACTACTGATCTCAACAATGCATCAATGAGAGGCAAAACGATACACATACACGTTGATGGCTGAAAGAGATGATACAGGATGTTTATCTAGCTCAGAGACAAAGGGATTTTACACCGCAACTCTGCAAGCAGCAGCAGAGAAAATCAGGAAGAGTCGACCTTAAGAACAAATCACCAAATTGCCTTTATAGATTAGGCATAACTGAAGATTTCTACATTACATTCACTTCTCACCTACTGGCATTAACTTTCCATCCTCAAAATCCAATCAAAGATCTGATATGAACATGGCCTGCATACCAAGAAATTTGATATCCCTCTAAGAAAGAGCCTAGAGAAGATAGGAACGGTGCCACAACATTCCCTGACATGGTAGATGGATCGACCGGATGGATGGAGTGTCTTCCTGCACTTGGCATTCATTCCGAGTTGGTAGCAATTAATCCCACTATCAGATTGTGGCAAAACCCAGATTTCTCATCATTCATGATTTGTGCACCCATCATAATCGATCAGTGAAATAGGCTTGACGAGCGAACTGGGCCATGTAGGCCAATCACAACTTCGATCTCACCACCCTGGCAGTCTTTTACGTTTGACTGGGCGCTTACCACCCTTTCCGTGCGACTGGGCCCCTTCTGTTTGGCACCACCTTAGCAACGCATCCTGGCGAGACTTGACCCCACCGACACGTGGTGAAAGGGTGCCAAGTCGCTGTGCAAAAAACCTTGGAGCTTCGCCATGGCAAGATGGCGCCTGTCGTCGATCCATTTCCAATTCGACGGTCACAAAACTTGACCTCCTGCGACCCACCTTCTCTATTGAATTGCCGGGCCCGCTGGTACGTGGTGTCTCCTTGTTGGTCTATTGGCTACTTGAATCTAACTGCGTCGGTGGCATGAAATGTGGCCCCGCCAGGACACGTGGCGCATGGGCGGTATGTCACCGACATTAACTCTCGGGCAAGTCGCGATAGTGAGACAGCGCCAGTCATAGATCCCTGCAGATCCGATGATCGTGAAGACTCGCCATTTGTGTTGAGACTACTGGGCCTTCTGTACGCCGTGCACTGACTCATACACATGGCACCACCTCATTTGGTTCGTCAAAACACTAGCTGGCAACCTAAGGCCTGATTCGTAGAGCGACCACATGTCAGCTAGGTGCCATGTCGCTATACGAAAATTGAGACCTAATTCCCATAGCGCCATAGCACCTACTGACAGTGTGCCTTGAGATTTACATGTGTCCCCATCCGATTCACCACGTCGACTGCGCTTGCACGGCACCCGCTGGGACCCATCTATCTGATCATTCCTTGCCACGGTGAACTTTTCATTTGGGCGCTATGTCGCCATCAAAAAACGCACGAGTTTTTCATTGGTGCCATGGCGCCTCACCGTTTTTTGAAACTTTCGAGCTATGAAACTTGTTTGCCTGTCGCCATGAAACTTTTGACCTGCCGTACTCTGCGATCTGCAACCGGACCCATCCACTAGGCGCCATCTCTGCAACTACACCGCACTCTAGATGACACCTAGAAATCCATGGTGAGACTTGGTCCTGTCGATCCACGTGGTGGATGGTCGCTATGTCGCCATGATAAAATTCGTGCATCTCCACCATAGCGAGATGGCGCCATTCGTCGATGCAACCCAATTCGATGATCATGAGGACTAGTCATTCTTCGTGTTTCTGCCCTCCATGTCGATACACCTGGCATCGCCTTGAGACATAGACCCACCTGACATGCATCATCAGGGTGCGATGTCGCTGTCATAACCCTCGCGCAACTCCTCCATAGCGCGATGGCGCTTACCGTTGATCTGAGCTAATCCGATGGTGGTGATCGTAAGCCCCGACTGTGTTTGCCATGCCAATAGGAACTCTGACCTGGCACACATGGTTCCTTCTGATTTTTTGCCGCAACACCTGATTCTGCCGATCGTTGAAACTCGCCGCCATGAATATTTCTGTCGGGCGCTCTGTCGTTATGGAGATTTTTCGGCCGATATGCGATAGCGACATAGCGCCAAGGGCGTTAAGAACCTTTTCTGACCCACGGAAAGCTGGACCCACCCCTGCAACATGTCGTCAGGGCATCATCGCGCTATAATAAATATCATGCATTTCCTTTATAGTGCGATGGTGCCAACCGTCGGTACCGCTTAGATCTGATGGCCAAAAACTTGAAGGTCATAACATTAAAATACTAATTCAAGACTAACCGTTGCACGAGCCACACTTTCAAAATTTAAATTCTTGGTGGTAAAACTAGAGGTAACAGCTACCAATGAATCATCTTTGAGACTTCACACCATCACTAAATCGAGAAGGAACTCAACCTTATGACCATCTCGTAGTTGAGTGATTTGGTAAACTGGTAGTAGATTGGAGCTTAGATTTGTGACATAGGGAACATCTTTGAATTCCCCATCTTCCATTTCTACATGTCCTTTCCCTTCAACTTCCATCTTAGTATCATCTCCCACAAAGATGTGTGGTACCTTTGACTGCTTCAATGAAGAAAAGTATTCCTTTGAAGAACCCATGTGGTAGGAGGCAACTGAGTCAAGTATCCATTCCGAAGAAGAACTTGTGTTTGCCATAAGTGCTTGACCTTTACCCTTTGAAGAAGTAGGAGTAGAATCCTTGGAAGTACGTGGCACTTGAATCTTGTTCTTCTTGAGCAGATTTTCTAACTTATCAATTATTTTTGTCTTGCAATGATGCTCGTCATGATTTGGCTTTTTATAGTATGCACAAAAGAGTTTGTCCTTCTTTTCATTACTTCCTTTCTTGTTTGAAGAAGAACTGCCTTGTTGAGAGGAGTCATGTTGTGTCTTAGATTGTGTTTTCTACTTCCATTACTTCTTGTTCTTGCTTTTTCCCCCTTGACTTGATTTGGAATCATCACTAGCCACCAAGGCTTTGGTCTTAGATAACTTGAGAAGTCAAAAATCCATCAAGTTAGATTGTTCAACAATCAACATGTCTGCAAATCCATCAAAGGAAGGCTTCTAGTAAGTAGATCCCATGGTTAACATGTGAGTATTAAAACTCAAAACAAAGTTGGCATACTCAGAAGGTAGTTTCTTCAGGATGTGATGAATCACCTTGTCATCCTTAATGGGATTTCCACAATCTTTTAGAAGTGCCCTATACTCATTGACTTTAATGATGTAATCCTAAATTGTGTCATAATTCTTAGGATCCAAAAGAAGTAGATCATCCTCAATCTAAAATTCCTTTTCTTCATCCACTTTACCATACAACTGTTCAAGTTTATCCCAAGCTTCTTTAGATTATGAACAAATTTTAATGTGAAAGAGAAGATCCCCATGTACACAACTCCTGATAGCACCTAAAGCCTATTGGTCTTGTCTTTTCCATTGAATGAGTTCTTTAGCATTAGTAGGTTGGGTAATTGTAAAATCAACATACAAATTATATCCTTTTTCCATTAATCTACTCCATGCAATATCTTTCCATATAGAATAGTTGTGTGAAGTTAAAGGAGGACATTTAAAACCCATGATGCAGAAATGAAAAGATCACAAAATAGAGAGACATAAGAAACAAAGTACACCCCCCCCCCCCCCTCCCTTTTTCACTCAATCAAAAGATCCCCCCAAAAAAGATGCTTTTGGCACTTTATAAGTAGTGCATTTACAGTGGGCCACTTGTCAAAATGAACAAAGTGGACTTTCTAATTTTGCTTTTACAACTACCTTATGAGGCTTAAATCTGCCACTTAACCACTGTAGCTTAGTTTTACAAGAATTCTTAAAAGAATCAAAGCATTACAATGCCAAAGAAGGCCTAATTCTAAAAGTGAGAAATTTGTCCACACAACACTAGAATTTGAATTTAGATCTGGAAAGTAGACAAAAAAAATGCACTTTCAATAAAAATATAACTTGAAAAGTGACCAGATGTGCCCGTACGGAGCTTCTAAAGTTGCAAAATCTAGGATTATGCAGGTACAATCACCAAAAAATGAAATTTCTACAAAATTTATGCACCAAAACTAGAAAACAACACCACAACTAGAAAATTCAGAAAATTCTACCTGATTTCCAAAAAAATTGCACTTAAATCAGAGTTTGGATGTTTGAGATATGGGCTCGCGAACTCAAGTTGCCAAACTGAAAAGCATTCTAGAGAGGGGTCTAGAGGAGAAAGAGTGAGTCTAAATTTGAAGGTCAAATGACTGTTAATGCAGTTGAAAAATGTCTTGAAATGATGTCCAAATGGGCATCAAATTTAACATAATGAAATGATGACATTAGCAAAAAAGCATGTCCTTGGATGACATGGTAGCTAAGTCGATAGTCCATACTGTATGGATGTTGACATGGAAAAAATTAATGGCTGTCCACGAGATGATGTGGCAATTCTGGTGTGAGGTTGATGTGGTGGTGGGCAAATAAATGGTCACCACGTGGCAACTCCTTGTTTGGCCGTGTATCCAGGGCTATTCGCAGTCTTGGGAGTTTTAAAAAATTGGTGCCACAGAGGATAAATACAACCCCAAATTTATCTTTTCGCTGGGATACAAGTCGCCAGAAAATGGAGTTTCTACGAGCCGATGTAGGGTCGAGAAGCTTTAATGGCAGAACAGTTAAAATTGCGCTAAAACTTCAAAAAATGATGTCGAAAAATGTTTACTGCATAGGCTGCCATCACCGCAAACCTGTTGTAGATGAAGAACATCGGATCTCTATGCGTGGGAGGATGGGAAGTCAAAATTTTGCTAAAAGTTCACAAAACAGTGCCAAAAATGCAGAAAGAAGCTGGAGAAGTATTGCGTAGGCCATCAAGTTAGTGGGAAAAATCCCACATCTATGCTACAACAGGTCTCTGTGGCCTTTATAAACAAAGGGTCATGGGGTTTTAACCAGAGTCAAAGCACCAGATTATGATGTGACCAGTCGAGTATGCGCTCGGATGTTTAAAGCTACTGGTAGAGGTTGATATGTCAGGGATAGGGATTTACCCTGGATATAATAAGAAACCTTGCGACTAAAAAAATAATTCTGCCAACAAATATAGAGTCGAGCTAGGGTGTCACTACCCAGTTCAGCTAAAATAATTTTCTCTGCATGTGTAAATAATTTATCCGAAAATAAAATTTGAAAAAAAATTGCTGAAAATTGTAGAGATGCATGCAAATCCAAAAAATTAAATTATAGATCTGAAAATAAGATCATACCCATATGGAAAATCGGGGCCTCCGGGTTCCGATTTGCAAAAAAATTTGCCTCATGGTTGACTTTGGGCCAAGCTAGTTGAGTTTATAGTCAATTTTCACTAGTTTAGCATTTCGGGCGCAATGGCAAGGTCAGATCTGATGCTGGATGCTCCCAATTTTTGTAGCACTTCGAATTCGAGCTGAGGTGATGAAGCAAGCAAGAGGTCTCAAACATCTTGTGATGAGAAAATCTCTATGCTCTAATGCCATGTAAGAATTTTCCTAAGGAAAAAATTCACCTAGGAACTAAGAACTCAAACACAAGCACATAATAGACCAAAGTAGAGAGAGAGTATGATCAAAATAACAATGTATTCAATAACTGGTTCCTCATAGTACAGTAGAAGTGCCTGAATATAAAAGCCTCAGGAGAGCTTCTAGAATGCCTAGATGTTAGCATCATGATGTGTAATACAACCAAGCACATGTCCACCAGATATGGATTATCCTCCATTAAGCACGGAAGTAAGTGCTATGATGAGAGGATAAGCCTACAAGGGTAGGACACACAAAATAGTGTTGTAGACACCATGTGCTCAAATAGAGTTGCGTACTCCTGTGTTGTGTACATGACAACTAAAGAGGTGTGCAAACTCCCAAGTCTCTCACAAATAAAAATAATAAAATGATGCAAAATAATTAAATAATGCATTAACCTAAGTAAACTTAAGTAAGTGTAAATAGTAAAGTACATATTTACACCAAAAGTTTTAGTGAGCTCTTTTGTGATTAGCTATTAGAGTTGACAATTCCCACATTTGGGCCTTTTGATTTTTTTTTTCATGGCAACTATTCTACACCTATTTTTATTGTTGGTAAGTCTTTTTTTTGTGACTCTATCATGTTCATCTCGAACCTCTAGTACTACGTATTTAAGAAATAATGTCATAGGGAAAATACTAGTGTGTTTGTGATAGAGGTATATGCGTTACTATAAAGAAAATAATTTAAATGATAATATTTTGGAAAGAAATGTTAAAAGATATGTACTATTTTATGGAAAGTGACTCTTGAACCCTTTGTTCAAAAACTTGTCAATTTCATTGTGCATTAATGGCTGTGTTATAGGTTAAGTAATAAAGTAATGAAAGAGAAGTAATATTGGTTTTAATGTTTGAATTATCTTTCATTTCATGGCTTATGTCAGTCTAGACATCTCTTCTCTTGGTTGTCTTGGAAATTGCATCTGCTTTTTGTCTTGGTGATCGAGACTATGTGTGTTTTTTTGTTGATGCTTTATCTTGAGGAGTGAATCAACTCTTAGGACTTAGGAATCTCTAAAATCCATCATGTTGTAGGCCTTGTCAAGATCTTTTTGACATATTTGAAATGAGTCAATTGGAGTATATGTTGGAAATATAGGAGTAATTGAGAGGAGGGTGAATCAGTTACCACTAAAATAAATCCCATATCTGTTGGATGTCAACAATAAAAATTAGACTAATAAATCTGATTGCTATTGATGCTCGGTAAAGAAGAATAAACTATTGTAACTTGGTAAATGTAGAGTGTCTATTACTTTAGCAAATTTTAAACTATTAGTAATTATCTTGCAAACATGAGAGAAAAGAAATGAACACATGAGACACCATAATTTAACGTGGAAACCCAATGTGGAAAAAAACACTAATGTAACTAGTTATTGTTTTTCACTCTTCTGAAGTGAGCCCTATTAGGAGCCAACCCAGTTAAAGGTTACAAAACACTTTTTTAGGTGTGATCTTGTTAGAGGATTTAATCACCCTGTTAGGAGTGGCCTTGTGAGAGGTTTTAGAAATAATTCAATGGAATTTCCACCTTGTTAGAGGATTTACAACTGGTTGTTAAAATAACTTTGTTAAGAGATTTTAGATCACTACTACAATGGTTAGAGAGTAACAATGAAATTACCTGATTATGATGTCACTAAATTGCTGAATCTAGATCTCTATTATGCTTAAACTTGATCCTTCCTGATCAAATATTACTTTTTTGCTCCACAAGGATATCTTCTTATCCTTCAAGTTTTATTTCACTCTTTTCCATTCAATTCAAACATACTTGCACACACTTGAAAATCACAACTTGAACTTATATTTATATCATCCAAAATTTGAAGTTTTTTCAATACAAATTAGAGTGACCAATATTCATGACCATATTCAATTAAAACCAATACTTTCAATAATTAAGCTTCATATACCAAAACAAAAAAATCCTTATTTAGCTAACCTTGCTATATAAATATTGGTTTTAAGATGATTTCTTGCATTAACCAACAGAGGCTCGATTAACACTACAAACTTGCAAAAATACTTTGGTAATCAAGTGAAATCAATTAGCACTAACTCTATTCAACTTTACTTCATTAACCAAATGAGCTTGGTTAACACTCTTTTCTTCCTAAATTTCCTTCAATGCTCGAGTGAGTGTGGTAGACACTGTCTTCATAGAATAAACTCAGGAACACTTAGTACACAACAAAAATTGTCTTGTTGATGAAGTGAGATCGATAAGAACTAACTATCAACTAATATGACATTTGTGTAACATCAAAGACAATAGATAATTAAACAATTGTATGCAAAAGTATGCATGTGTAGGTTATGGCCCCTAGAGGGAAGGCAATTTTTGTGATTCTTTGGAGTTTACCTCTATTACTAAGAACTATTCCTACTATAGCTGGGTGTAGATTAGTTCACCTTTGAGGTTGACCCTAGTTGTGACCTTTGGTACAGGTGTACCCCTCTATTTTTACATCTTTCGAGCAAGTAGGCTAGCACGATCATGCAACTAGCTTAGTTAGTGGTGAATAGGTATTCATATAGTTTGTCAAATTATGAGTTTCTACTAACATGCATTGGAATGGCTTAGTGAAAAGGTTGAGAGAGACTCCCTCTTAGTCCTAATATTCTATAGTTTCTTTGTCCCCAATCTTATATCTTAAAGAGGATTGTCTCAGTCAAGTATTTCATTTACAGTTAACTTGAGGATGGAGATTGATTTTAACAATGGGTGGGGTGTAGTATTCCCAACATGTTTGTGGAGGGACATTGTATCATTGGACACATGATACCATCTTATGAGTTGGTATGCATATACTACATGATTTTTCCCACTAATAAAATTATTTACAACCTTGTAGAAAGGTGATATCTTCTCTAGTTGGGTTAAGTAACCCTAGTTCCCAGTGTTAGTTGAGCTTTTATACCTTACAAACTAAGTCCTTCTATACTTTTTGAATAGTTGTGGAAGGTATCCTTTGGAGTGTGAAATTTTTTTAGTAAAATTTCATCCTCTATGTTCAAAGGGTGAGTTTACATGGATTCAAGATTGCTCTTGGGTGGCATGCGGTAGTATTCTTCAAAAAATTTAGGAGGGTAATTCCCTATCATTCTAACTCTTGTTGGAAGTGCACAGTGTTTTGACTTGCTGGTCACCTTATAGGTGCATGTTGTAGTTGGGAACCTATTAATGAGATGGAGTGGATTTTTACTTAACTTGTAGTGTTGAATTTATGGATACACAAGTTTCCATAGCACATAAGAGGTTCCTTATTGAAGGACCTTGTGTTATTGAGACACATGTTCTCTTTTGGTTAACATATTTATGGGTTGACAAGAAGGTTTATTAATGTTGGAGTTATTTGAGTTTGACTTATGGAGAGGTTGATGAGTCATTCTTATTTCTTGGCTTTGATTTTTCTCTTGGTGTGTTTTTTCTTTATCCTTGGATTGCAGGCTTCCAAGAGTAAGCCTAGTCTTTGGTGAGGATGATGCAATGCCTTTCCAATTTTATTTCTAAGAGGCATCCTAAGGGATGCAACCTTTTTGATGTTTCTTTGTAAAGTGATCATGATTGGGACCATGAGTGGCCTACATCCGTGAGGTGATTAGATTTACATTACTGTATTAGTTGCTTTGACTATGCTTATGGTTGATTTATGAGATGATGATGTGTTTGATGGTTTCACTGAGGTTTGTACCAGTCATTACCAATATTGATTTAGTATCACAATGTTGTTCAATGATTACCTTGAGATATGTGTAGAGATTGCACTATGTATGACTATCCTACTACACTAGACTAGGCTCCTCTAGTAGTGGTTAGTCATGTATATGACCATGTTAAATTATGTATTTTAAGTGTCTTTTTATGTTGTTCAAAAATCATTATTAAATGCTTAAATAATTAGAAATTAATTGTCCATATTGGATTCATTGATAATGTGTTATATGGATATTTACCTTGTTCATTCTAATAATTTATGCAAAATGGGTTGTCTAAATAAATGTTTTTAATGTGACTAAATAAATGGTTATTTAATCTAGTTTAATGCGATTATCACTTTGGCCGTATTATTATATGAAATTTCACTTGATCTTGTTGTTTAGTGTGTAGGCTTTATGTCCTTGGCAGTGGCACATGGAGTTAGTGATTCAACTACTCATATCTAGCCAATGTCGTCCCTATATGGTCAACATATCCTACTTAATTGTTTAAATCAAACCTTCTAATGGTTTAATAAATGAGAACTCATTTTCATTATGTGATTAGACTTGTGAGTTTGTTTATGCATTTAGACGTTCACATCTGTCACAAAAGTAATTAAGGAATTCTATGATTTTGGTTTAAGGGAACTTTAAGATTTGTTTATTAAATTTAATTCCTAGTAGCTTTATCATAGACGAATTCAAATTACTTGAAATATCCTATTTTCATTTGGGTTGATTTATGGTTTTCACTAGGTGACCTGGTTAATTACCGTAATCCTTTTTTCACTTGAAAAGAGAATATATATCCAAAAATGGAATTTTATTCCTCAATTCTCACTTTTTGAAATAGAAATTTGAGAGTAAATTACAAACCTCTTCTTGAGGAAATATTGTTTAGTTAGTTGTAGGAGCTACAGACATGAGATCATCGGTAGATTTGTCTTATTGCTTCTAGCTCAAGGAGACCTTGGATTAGACTAATTTTTTACCACTTCTGTAGGTTTTTTTTTTTCTTGTTTTTTTGTTTTTTACCTTTTTCACTAAAGGTAGGGCTCTCTCGTTTTATTGTTTCAGCTCTATTTTAACTTCCATTTTTGGTAGCCATTTTCTATGAGGCTGAGAACTAGTGTTCCCCTTTATTTTTGAATGCTAGCTATAGCTGGTCGGGAAGGTATATGATGCATGCACAAAGTTGGGTTGAAATTCCATGGAAGTCAATTTCACAAAATGAGGACTCTTCAGAAATAGTTTTAAAAATGGGCACCATTTTAGGTTAGGTACCCGATCCTAAATTTAAAAAATAGGCACCCATTTTTTTTGATGAATAGTCCTTTTCTACCAAAAAATTATACTGAGATTACAATTCACAAAAAGGGGCTAGGGGATACAAGATCACCCCATGAATGAGTTCACACAGCCATAGCCAGACTTAAAAACATGACCTGAGCTAGAAACAACAACTATTCATATATATATATATATATATATATATATATATATATATATATATATATATATATATATATATATATATATATATATATATATATATATATATATATATATATATATATATATATATATATATATATATATATATATATATATATATATATATATAAATAGCAACCTTAGGCTACGAAAGCAGTGCTAGCCGAGGGAGAAGGATCATCTTTATCATGAAAACCCCAATCATCTCTGGGATTGCAAGGCAGGCTAGGAATAGTCCAACCATCATTAGTAGTAGCAATAACTAGGGGATCAGTGGAAATCTACTTATCTTTGACCTCTAGCCGTGAAGTAGAAATTTCCAAGTCTAGGTGAGGCTATTTCCTAGAATGCACCTAACGAGTACCAGGAGGACAAGCTGAGAACTCGCCAGAGCCACCACAGGGTCGAGAAGTAGAGTGGAACCTCCATCTAGCATCACCACCATTGGGAGAGTTGTGGCAAGAAGCCTGAGAGCATAGAGTGTGTGAGTGGTGGCTTGAGGACTGGCATTGAGGATGGTGGCCACAAGGTGTCTAGGTATCTACCAAGGCATCTGGAGGAACTTTGGCAATAGTGCAGTGAGCATTTCCCTAGTGGTTCAGCAACTCCTACAAGTGAGTTACCTCAAGGGAAATTTTGTTATCTTGCACCTAGATCTGCATCATTACATTGTTACAAATGCATGCCTTAGTGTACATAGCAATGGTAACATCCAAAATTTTGTGTGAGAAAAGAACAACATTCCTATCTTTCTATAGGGAAAACAAAACTTCCATCTTGGAGGTATGCCAAATCTGGGTGAACTTCTGAGGAATTCTAGGAGAATCACCTAGTAGGATCATGTGCCATAAAAATGGTTCAGGCCTCAAAGGCTTGAAAAAATCATGAATCCAGTGCCAATAATTTTGAGCATGCTTACAAAACTAGAATATATGCAAAAATGACTTTGGTTGTCCACAAAAGGGGTATATGGGATCAGGAACCCCAATTTTTTTGAGCTGAGACCCTAGGGGAAGACCTTGGAAGGAAAGGCACAAGAAAAATGGGCAATCTTGGGTTTTGTAATAACACTCCAAAAGGTGTCAAAACATTTCTCCATTGATAAGAAAAGATTGCAAATGCCATTGCTGGTTACGTGTGTCCACCATTGGAAGATGGGTGAAAGCCATCTGTATCCCATATTGGGCTTGTAATTGGAAAATGGAGTGGCAAGATATCACTTCCAATCATGCCACGATAGAAAAACAAACTGAACCCCCACTTTATGAACTAAGTGCACAGGGATGGAAGATAGCAGAAGGTCAAGAGTCTGCCGATCTAAATGGACAAGGTGGTACTGGACTTGCATATCTTCCATGACCTAAAACTCATGGTGACTCTTGAGAAGAGGTCCTTAAGATTTCTAATGCCACATTTGAAAAAATGCAGAGCACTAGCACCTTGAGTTTTAGTGAGAGGAGTACCCTAAATTGCAAATAGGGGAGACCACTAAATGTTCTGCTTACTCAAGTAGAGGCCATTGCAAAATTCATCTCCAACCCAATGAGGCCAAGGCTTAATAGCTTCCTAGGCTTTCCATATGCTCTTGATAATAAATGAACCCTGTATGGTCACTGGCTCATGCATTATGAGAAGGGTTTGAAAACCAATCGCCTTCCATGCAGGCCTGTTAATAGGAAAGCCAGAAGAAATACAATGATGAACCAAAATCTTCCAGGCTTCATCTCTAGAAATAGCTCAGATAATCCATTTTTCACAAAGAGAAAGGCCCTATTTTTGAGTAGATAGTAGGCCAAGATCACTAGACTCTTTTGGGAGACAAAAAAAACCCCAAGCAACTCTATGAAAGTCATGATGATCAGAACTAGAGGCCCAGAGAAAATCTTTGAGAAAACATTTTAGCTTTAGATATGAATTTTTGAAGGGAGCCCAATAGGAGGAATAATACCCATGAGTGGCCGCCAGAATCTTTGAACAAATCTGGAATTTTTTAGCAAGAGAAAGCGGCTTGGTGATCCAATAGTCAACTTTTTGGAAATCTTGGAGAGCATAGCTTTCTAAAGCTTCACTAGTGAAGCCTAGAACGCAAAGGGAATGCCAAGAAAGTGGAAGATTTCCCCATTTCAACTCAAACTGGCTGAGCCAAGGTGGAGCTAGCAAGAATGACTAGCAGTAGCAGAGAATTTTGTGCCATTGAATGGTAGAGCCAAAGGCTTGAGAAAAGATGTCCAAACAATTTAGAACATTCTTGATGTTTTTCTCATCCTCAAGAAGAGTAAGAAAGGAATCATAAAAAAAAATTCCATTGACTAACTAGGAGGAAGATTCAGGAAAGGAAATGCTATGAACCAGCCCTAAAGACATAGAATGAGCAAGCGAATAACCAAAATCTTCATTAGTAAGGACATAAACTACTGGAGCTAAAGGGAAACCTTGCTTGATTGAGTGAAAAAATCTAAAAGCCCATTATTGTGAATTAATGATGGTAATGCAAGCATTGAGATCACCAAAGAGCATCTCTATGGACTGAAGGAAATTGGGGCCAAAACCTAGAGCTTGAAGCATAGCCAAGATGAAGGGCCATTCAATGTGATCATAGGCTTTAGAAAAATCTATCTTTAAAAGGGTAGCCTACTACTTGGACTTGCAAGCCCATTCCATCCCTTCCTAGATAGCAATGATGTTGTCAAAAATATATCTAGACTTGATGAAGCCAGTTTTATTAAGCCACACAAATAAAGGCAATATCTACCTAATTTTAAGAGAGAGTGCCTTGGCAATAATCTTATAAGACACATTCAAAAAGGTAATGGGCCTCCAATTGCATATCTCCTCTAGATAACCAACTTTAGGTATGAATTTGATATTTCTTTTATTTATAATGGCTCCTAAGCTTTTAGAATGATATGCTTCAAGATAGATATTGTGCAGATTAGGACCTATTTGCCCCCAGAGGTGTTTGTAAAATTCATAGGGAAATCTATCACACCTAGGGGACTTGTCATCTGCCATGGAGTAGACTACCTCTTTAAGGTCTCTAAGGGAAATAAGTTGCTCACAAAAAGTACCCATTTTTGGAAAAAAAGAAAAATAATAATAAATTTAACAGACAAGTACCCATTTTTCAAATGTAAAAAATAGGTACCCATTTTTCACTTTAAAAGATTGGTACCCATTCCTAAAATATTCAATTTTTTAAATTTTTGTGGGGATTTTAAATGTCACTTTTAGTTTGTCAAAGTTTGAAAAATAAACAAATTTGATGTTTTTTAGAAACAAGTGCTTTTTTGTAATTAGAGCTCTCACTATCTTGATTTTTGAAATATATATTTTATAGGTTTATGATTTTATTTACTATTTTTGTATTATTTTTTAATCAAAGGTGGTACCTAAATGTAAAATAGTGAGATTCACTAAAACTTAAATAATTTTTTAATTTTATGATTTTTCTTAACTTAATTTATGTCATCATTCTACATACAATACTTTTGAAGTTAAAAAAAAATTAAAAAGAGCAAAATATTGATCAAATTATGGGGTCTGTACATGAGAGGTTTTAAAATTTAGCTTTATAGCCAATTAAAAATTAATACTAAAATAATTTAAAATTAAGGAAAAATATTATCATCAATCCATGGTGTATTAGGTAACTTTGTTTAAAAGGATTTACAAAAATTCATTTATTTGTGTCAAATTATGGTGTCCGTACATAAGTGTGGTATGGTCCTGAAATAGGCATTTTGAAAAAGTGGTTTCTAAAGATCCATACCCAAAAAAATCTATCATATGGGTATACAAGTAAATTACATATTCGAAAAGGATATTCTAAAGACTACAATTTTTATTCCTAAAGTTTTTTCATATTCAATATCTAAACACTTCAAATTTTGACATCTATTGACAATAAATTTCAAAAATAAGAAAAATTCTTCCAATTTTTTCCCAAAAGTGAGACCCAACTTCTTGCACTTACCATATGTGCATTTTCTTGTTTTCTAGGATGGGGGTTTGGGGTTTTGTACCATTATGATGGTCATTTTTTGCATACGAAATCCAAATCCATATTTTATTTGAATTTGTGGCTTTTTTACTCATATCTAGCCAATGTCATCCCCGTATGGTCAATGTATCCTATTTAATTGTTTAAATTAAACCTTCTAATGATTTAATAGATCAGGACTCATTTTCAATATTTGATTCGAACCATGAGTGAGTTTTTGCATTTATACATTTGCATCTGTCACAAAAGTAATTAAGGAATTCTATGATTTTGGTTTAAGGGAATTTTAGGCTTTGTTTATTTAATTTAATTCCTAGTAACTTTGTCATAGATGAATTCCAATTACTTAAAATAGTCTATTTTCATTTGCATTGATTTAGGGTTTTAACTAGGTGACTTGGTTAATTACCCTAATCCTTTTTCTACTCAAAAAGAGAATATATATCTAAAAAAAAAATTTATTCCTCACTTCTCACTTTTTGAAATAGAATTTTAAGAGTAAATTATAAAACTCTTCTATAGGAAATATCATTTTGTTAGTTGTTGGAGCTACGAGCATGGGATCGTCGCGAGATTTGTCTTATTAGATCCAACTCGGGGAGACCTTGGATAGCCTTTTTTTTGACAACTTCTACAGGTTTTTTTTTCCTTATGTTTTTGTTTTTTTCCCTTTTTGGCTATGAGGTAAGGCTCTCCCATTTTATTGTTTCAGCCCTATTTCTACTTCCATTTTTCGCAGTCATTTGTTATGAGGCTTAGAACTAGTGTTCCTCTTTTTTTTCTGAATGCTAGCTCTACCCAATTGGGAAGGCATGGGGTGAAAGCACAAAGTTGGGTCACAATTCCATGGAAGTCAATTTCGAGGAACAAGATCTCTTTAGAAATAGTTATAAAAATGGGCACCATATTAGGCTCAGGTACTTGATCCTAAGTTTAAAAAATGGGCACCCATTTTAAAAAAATCAAGTGCCCATTTTTATTCCAAAGAAAAATTAAAATTTTGAATTTTTAAGAGGCAAGTACCCATTTTTCACTTTTAAAAGATTGGTATCCATTTCTAAAATATTCAATTTTTTTATTTCCGGGGGATTTCAAATGTACTTTTTAGTTTTTCAAATTTTGAAAAATATAAATATTTGATTTTTTTTGGAAACAAGTGCTTGTTTATTAAAATTCAACATGGGTACCCGTTTCTTAAAAATTCCTTTTTTTTTTTTTTTTTGTTTGGGGGCGGGGGGTTTTCGTACATGACCCTTTTAATTTTTCAAAATGGGTACCCATTTTTTGAATTTCAAATAATCTTTGCTCCTTTGTTATAGAATGGGGCAAGATTTTTTTTCCCTGGCTTAGATTTTGGTTTGGGATAGGCCCAGTGAGACCATGCGTATGCCTTGACCTCTCAAGATTTGGTTAAGGCATTGTATTGACAAATTCATGCCTCTCCATAATTTTTAGAGGGTCATTCCAATCAATTTTTTTACGAAACAAAAACCCATTAGAGCTCTCACTGTCTTGATTTCTGAAAAGTAAATTTTATAGGTTAATGATTTTATTTAGTATTGTTGTATTATTTTTTAATCAAAGGTGGTACCTAAATGTAAAATAGTGAGATTTATTAAAACTTTAATAAATTTTTAGTTTTATGATTTTTCTTAAATTAATTTATATTTCATCAATCTATATACAATTTTTCTGAAGTAATAATAATAATAATAATAATAAGCATAAAGTGAAATGTTGATCAAATTATGGTGTCCGTACATGAAAGGTTTTAAAGTTTAGCTTTATAGCCAATTAAAAATTAATACTAAAATAATTATTCAATAAAAAATTAAGGAAAAATAATATCATAAATCCTTGGTGTGTTAGGTAACTTTGTTTAAAAGGATTTACAAAAATTAATTTATTTGTGTCAAATTATGCGGTTTGTACATGAGTGTGGTATGGTTTCGAAATAGGTATTTTGAAAAAGTGGTTTTTAAAGATCCATACCCAAAAAAATCTATCATATGGGTATGCAAATAAATGACATATTCAAAAAGGAGATTCTAAACACTACAATTTTTATTGCTAAAGTTTTTACATATTCAATCTCTAAACACATCCAATTTTGACATCAATTGACAAGAAATTTCAAAAGGTAAGAAAAAAAATCTTCCAATTTTTGCCCAAAAGTGAGACCCAACTTCTTGCACTTACCATATCTGCATTTCCTTGTTTTATGGGATGGGGTTTTGGGGTTTGCTATGATTATGCTAGTCATTTTTACATACAGACTCCAAACTCATATTTTATTTGATACTTGTGGCTTTTTTACCCTAAAACAAAATGGGTTTTAATTTCAAAGTTTTTTAGTTTTGACATTTTTACCATAATAAATGTGTCACCCAGTATTCTCGAGTTCTCTTGGCTTGGTGTTGGTCATGAATTTTGATTATTCATAGGATGCTAGTCTCATCATTGTTGCCTTTCTTTTTTGCATTGGGTTATGTGCCACATTCATATTGCCAATGTTGTATTTTGTTGAGTGATTTTATATTTGATGTTATTATTTCTAATTAAATCGTTGTTGTTATTTCATGGACACTAGGATTCATGTAGAACACATACTCTTGGATTTAGTCCGATTGAGTGAGTTCATGATGTTTGGTTTAGTCACATCTATCAAATTCATGGGTAAAAGAACACATCTATGTAACCATTTACAATACCAAAACCTATTTTGGTCAAATCTCATTTCTTTATCAAAAATAATTTTTGTTCAAAAACTAAAAGTACCCTTTTATAGATCTCAAATTCAATATCATCATTATATAAATTTTTGAGTGTTTTGATTAGTTACAATATGTTGTAATCTCAAAATATTATAAGTCGATATTTCAACATTTTAGAAGATGCTCCCTCAAAAAAGGAAAAAAAAATAGTAAATCATACCAAAAAAATATAAAAATCATATTTATCTCTAAAGGAGAGAATCCTCTTCACAAATATGTAATTATTTTTTCAGAAGGTATAGATTTGATACGGAAGTTTTGATGGGAGGAAAAAACCATTGGATTCTGATAAGGTTGAACTTGAGTACTTATAACAAAGAAAATATACATCAAAAATAATTATTTCTTTTTTTTTTCTCCTAGCTATACATGTCATTTATAAGATATTTTCAAATCAAAACAAAAAAGATGATGTGCATATACTTGTTTGACGGGAACTACACCCTATTTTTTTACAGTTAAAAAAGGGACATCAAAATATAATAAAATGAATAAATTCTTGTTCAAAAAAATTATAAAAATTATAGGCATAAAATTCATACAATTTTACTCATTTCATCAGTTTACATCATCTTCATATTCTAAACAAAAATACCATTTTTTTTGCTATTAATGTTGAACGGTTGTATTCTGATATCATGTTTCTTTATAAAAGGTGACACAAGTTTTTGCTTTTACCCTCATGTAGAATCCATACTCCCAGTTTGAGGCTACTTGAGTGAGCTAATGATTCATGGTTTTATTATTCATTTAGATTCATGTAGAATTTGTACTCATGAGTTGGTATTTGGGAGAGTGTTATTTTTCTTTTGTTCTCATCCATCCCTTGTTTTATGATATTTGGGATTATGACACACCCAGACACAAGCATGTATGTGTGTATTTGTCAGTTAACTTGCAAGGCCTGAACTATCTATTGTATCTCAATAGAGTTATGTTCATTGGGGTTTGGTGGGGAATATGCATGCCTATGGGCACTCATCATTGTAATGAGGATGGGTATGTGGAGCTTCTCTCGCAACCTTGGTGATTATTTCCTAGAGGGTTGGCATGATGAAGTTCTAAACAAGTGATAACTAAATAAATACCTAGGTAATAAATTTTAGATAATAAAATGTTATATGTGAGCACCTAGTTAAGTATAGAAAAACAAGATTGTGTACCTCCCTACGAGATTTTATGTTGCTAACACTAGCTTGGGCTACCCAATGCCAAGCTACTTACCCTCCAAAAAGCCCCTACATAGTGACCGATAGAGTGTCTAACCAGGATCTAGTCCACTTGCATTATCTCGTGATCTTCATTTCAATCATCTTTATTGGTTGGTGTGAATGTTAGCCATGAACACTTTTTATTTATATATTAATGCTAGTTTATTACAGGGTCATACTCTTAGTTTAAATTAGTTTATTAATGTGTTTTTAAATATTATATTTTGTAAAAGTTTTTTTAAAATAATGTCTTTAGCCCTACTAATTGATAATTTAACAAATATGTATCTTTCTAACTTCCTACTAATTGATTTAACAAATTTGTATCTTTTATAATTATTACAACCAAATATGATGTTTTAAATTTGTAATCTAAATCATTTGGGTTGATTTTGTAGTTTTAAGCACCTATATTAATTCAATTCAATCAAACTATATTATTATTTTTCAAAATTATAAATTAGGTTTCAAAATAGATCAATTTGGAACTTCTTCATAATTTACTATTGAAGTAGGTAAAGAGAAGTTACTTCGATTATTTTACAATGATCACAAAAATATAAAGTTCAAAATCTATAATCTAATTCATGAAGAATATTTTACTAAAATACCAAAAAGATACACATACATGTGCATCTCAGGAATAAGCATCGACGTATAATATCTATATTAAAATACATACATATGCAAACTCTAACTCTTGAATAAACATTTATGTAGTAAAATATAAAAAGTCATATGCACGTGACCATCCAACCATTCAAGTACTAAATAGTCAAATAAATAGTGAAATGTACATGTCATCAAGGTACTAAAATACCCATGTGTATGTAAGCCTCTAGAATACACAAAATCTCCAATATATAATGCATCACAATATAGATAAATATACTACTACTTGAGGGACCCCTCAAGACACATACAAATAGAATGACCCTTTGATTGAGTCTCCTCTACATCTAGTGGCCAAGGCACATCAACTGAGCCCTAAAAATATATATACAATAGAACTATCTAAAAATGTGTGTGTGTGTGTGTGTGCATATCAGTTTGAAACATAAATAACTTTACAAAGTATTTTAAATTTGTACCTAAAAATTATTGCGTGTCTCAATAGAATCATCTCTCTAATGTACACACCTTAACCCAACAGTAGATTTAATTATGTGCTCAACAACTTGTGCCTGCATGATTTATTTTAACTTAAATTAAATATCTATTTGAACTAAAATTTTAAGTTTCATATATTTAAATTTAAAAATATTGTGTGTGTGTGTGTGTGTGTGTGTGTACCTAGGTCTCAGGAGGTGGGGAATGAACATCAGACTCCATCATAGCATCTATTGATGCACCTCTACTATCAACATCCCATCTAAGTAATACACTAGCATCATCTCCTAAAACTCCAATATCTATTGACCCCCCCTTAGGGGCAAAATCTCCAACTGCTAGTAATGGTCAGTGAAGTAGACTGTGTAACTGGCTAGGTAATGGTGGAGAATCAGTGTTAGGTCAAAATAACATGTCCATGTACGATGAAAATACCATTCTCAGACTAGTATTAATCTCAAATAGTCCTTGTAACTACTCACCAAAATCATCAAAGCCCTCAATTGCAATCCTAACATCTCCAACTCCTATGCCTGATTCATCTATAGTGTGTCATGAGCTTGGTGCATAATGTTGTGACATGTGTTGTATGGTGAGTATCAATAGTATGGTTTGTGTTTATAGAAATATGGGGCTCTAATGGTATCTAATGATGTCCATAACTAAGTGAATTGGCATCCACTGTGTATCAAAAATATAAATAATACTTTGCAACAGATCCTCCAAAAAAATATAGTGCTAAATCAATATGTTTATGCTATCCTAAAAGAGCACGACTATCGCCTAGTACTGGTAGTCCAACAAATCTAGATGCCTCATCAAGGGAGGTGCCCAAAGCATTAATGGATGCCTCTAAAGATGGTTGTCCTAGAATAATCCTTCGAGTGTGAATATAATGACCAACAGAATCATATTTGATACTAGCAGCCACTAATGCAATGTGTCCAATACTGTCAATTGCACCCCTTTGAGAAGCAATGACAACTCTATCTACAATAGGTGCTAGTGCTAGAGTCACTGGAGGAAGTTTATGTCTAATGAACTGTCTCACATTTGGAGGTGTTAGATAATGTACAATGTGATACTAGAAATGATCTACGATCTAACCACACCCCTATCCTCAATAATTTGGAATGCCTAAGTAGTTGACTTTGAGCCCCATGTGAAACATAGCATACAACTACTATGCAAAATAAAAAGGTAGTTGATTATTATTAGGATAACGGCCATGTGTGTCTAAAAAATGAGGATAAATCATACTAGCAATAACAAGATCTTTGCATTGTGTCACTCAATAGCCTCCCACCCTACCCCATGTAGCCTCATATGATGGAAAGAGATCTCATTTGATGAAATCTTTGGGGGCCACCCTATTGACATCATCAAAATATGTATCCCCTAAAATCTCAGCTCTAATCTCACTAGATATGGTAGCTAATACATAAGGAGTAAATGAATGATGAGCTCTAAATCTAGTAGTGAGCTCTTGTAAACTCCTACATATGATTGCACATATGTCTCTATATAGACCATCACCAGAGGACAATATAGACTACTCTCATCTAAAATCCTCTTAATCTACAAATGCAAATACTGCATCAATATTAATGCATGGAGGTGGCATATTAGGAGCCACAACAAGACCTCTAGTAGGAGCTACACCAGGACTTCCAATAAGAGCTACACCAGGAGCCACACCAGAGGAGTCACACCAAGAGCTACAATACGCTAGGACCTACATGAGGAGTCACACCAGGAGCTACAACATAATCCCCACCTCAAGCCCTACAACAAGCTATACAAGCTACAACATGAACCCCACCATGAGCAACACAATGAATTGCACCAGGAGCCACAACAAGAACCACATTAGGATCCACATCAAGAGTTGCATTAGGAGTCACATCAAGAGCCACAATAGGACGAGTCACAACAAGAGCCTCATCAACCTCAAGATGATGAGCACGCTGATCTTGTGAAGTCATATATTTTGAAAATGTTGATGAAGTAATTGAGATGGGGGATGAATCAGTTACTACAAAAAAAAGCCCACAAATCCCTTAGATGTCTAATGAATCAGTTACTGCTATTGCTCGATAAACATTCATAAAAATGTTGTAACTCAATAAATGAAATGAGTGCTAATTTTAATAGATCTTGTCATGCATGAAACAATTTGCAACCATAAAAGTAATAGCATGAACACAAAAGACGCCATTATTTAACATGGAAACCCAATATGGAAAAAACCACCAATATAACTAGCTACTAATTTTCACTCTTTTGAAGTGAGCACTATTAGGAGCCAACCCTATCAAAGGTTACAAAACACACTATTAGGTGTGACCCTATTAGAGGATTTAATCACCCTGTTAGGAGTGGCCTTGTTAGAGGTATTTAGAACAATTCAATAGAACTATCACCTTATTAGAAGATTTCAAAAATGGCTATTAGACCATCTCTGTTAAGAGATTTTGGAATCACTATTACAATGATTAGAAAGTAATAATGAAATGACCTGAATGAGATGCAACTAAAATTGCTGATTATGGATCTTTTTTCTGCACCATTAGATCATCCTTGATCATATATAGCTTTGCTACTCCTCAAGGATATCTGACCATCCTTCAAAATTTTCTCTCACAAATAATCAATTCACCTTCACATTCATATCATATAATTTCCACTTCATACACATAGAATTCACAACTTGACCTTTTATATATATCATTCAGATGATCAAGTTAGCTCATTTGCAAGTTACAATCACCTATAATCATTAACATAGTCGGATAGAAATAATGCTTAAAACATTTAAGCTTGAATTCACAAATTAAAAAATTCCCTCATTGGTCGACCTTTCTGGGTAAACACTATTCTAGAAAAAAATTGCTTGAGTTAACCATCCGAAACTCAGTTAACACTAAAAATGCTATGAGATCCTTTGGTCACCTAGTTAACTTGGTAAACATTAACTTTCCTTTGTTAATCTTGAGAGCTCAGTAAACACTGACTTTTGTTGCAAAATCTCTTGATGACTGAGTGAGCTTGGTAGACACTGTCTAAACAAGGTAAAGTCTAGGAATGCTCAGTAGACACACAAAATTATCTTGTAAACCAATTGAGCTCAATAAAGGCTGATAGATAACTAGTATGACATTTTTGTAACACCAAAGACAACACACAATTGGATAATTGTATCCAACAATCTCTCTCTTTTGCATTGATGGCAACACAACATGTCATAGCATGATAAAATTTGAGAACAAGACTTTCTCTGATAGAAAGTTTCTCCCTCTTGAATTTTATAGCTCAAGTATTTACAAGAGTCTCCCTCTCTGAAAGAAAACTCTCCTCTAATTGATTCTAAAAAGATATAATAGTAAAAACTCTTTCTTACCTTCATCTTTAATCAAATTTTAGAAAGGTATAATAGTAAATTTTCCCTCTTTGACAACACATGCCAAAGACAACAAATTAAATTTTGGTATACCTTAAGTACTGATTCATATGCAATGATTCCTTGACTCTACTACATCAACTAATAGATCTTCAACTTAGTTCTTGTTGATACATCACACTAAAACTTTATTTTAGTGAGCTTCACATAGGGGAATGACCCCTAACTTACCTCTTAGATAAAATAATGCATCCTTAGGTAGTGGCTTTGTGAATATGTCAGCAATCTGTTCCTTTATATGGACATATTCCAGTGTGATTTCCTTATCCTGCACCGATTCTCTGACAAAGTGATGCTTATAGCAATATGCTTGGTTTTGGAATGCATCACTAGATTCTTTGAAATGTTAATTTCACTTGTGTTATCACAGAACATGACAACTAGTTATTTGATTTCTACCTTCATGTCTTCCAATAATTGTTTAAATAAAACAATGTTAGAATAGTTCACTGTTGCTGCAACATACTCTACCTCTGCTATTGATTGGGATGTGCAATTTTTCTTTTTACTTGTCCAAGATACCAATATTTTACCAATAAAGAATGTACCTCCACTTGTACTCTTTTTGTCATCAATTTTTCCTACCCGATCAGCATTAGTAAATACTTTCAAATCCAGGTTTCCTCCAATTTTATACCATAATCCATAATCTTTAGTTCCTTTCAAGTATCTCAAGATCCTTTTTACTGCCATCATATGATTTTCTCTGGGTTTAGCTGAGAATCTTGCTATTATACCAACTGCTAAAGCAATATCTGGTCTTCCATACCAAATTTCTTGAGTATTTCCTTGATATACTTTGACTGAGTGATATAGATACCATTCTTTCTTTTTTGAATCTGAAGACCAACAAAGAATTTAATCTCTCCAAACATAGACATTTCATATTCTTTGTTCATTTTCTCTTAGAATTCTTTACATTAATCATCATTCCCTATAAACAAAGTATCATCCACAAATATTTCTATGAAAAAAATCTTGTTGTCTGATCCTTGCTTTATCTACAAACTATTGTTATCATTAGTCCTTTAAAAATGTATCTGAATAAGATAGTTATACAATCTTTCATACCATGCTCTAGGAGCTTTTTTTAGAACATACAGTGCTTTGTGTAACTTACAGACCATGTCCTTTTTTTGTAGATCAATGAAGCCTTCAGGTTGCTCAATATAGGCTTCTTCATCAAGAATACCATTGAGAAATGTAGACTTGACATCCATTTGATAAACTTTAAATCCTTTATGTGTTGCATATGCAAGTAGTTTTCTAACACCTTCCAACCTTGCAATAGGAGAAAATGTCTATCCATAGTCTACACCTTCTTCTTGAGAATATCCTTTGCACACCAATCTAGCTTTGTTTCTTGATACATGTCCATCTTCATTCAACTTATTCCTGAATACCCATTTAGTTCTAATAAAATTTTTGTCTTTAGGCCTAGGTACAAGAGTCTAGGTTTTATTCTTCTCTATTTGCTCTATTTCTTCATTCATAGCCTCAATCCAACTTTCATTTTCCAATGCATCTTTGACATTTCCAGGTTCAAAATCAGCAAGCAAACATGTACCTTTTAGCTTACTTCTTGTCATGGTACCTTTCGATTTGTTTCCAATAGTTTGATCTAGTGTGTGATGCCTCCTAACATATTTGGCCAACACAGATTCCTTGCCTTTTGAATGAATTGCATTAGTATCTTCTTGAGCTCAACTTCAAGTTCTCATTTCTTGGGCTCGGTAGCTATTCACTCGATAGCTTCAATCTGTGAATCAAGTGCTTGTGACTTGGTTTGAACTATTTCAAACTCAGTAGCTATGTTGGGCTTAGTAGATACTATCTTTCTATTGACAGATGTGTCTGGCAATGTGTCAATAAAAACAAATCTCTAGAAATCTTTAGGTTCCCTCTTGCTTTCTTCTGTTGTCTTTTCTATAAACTCATCAACTTTCATATGTGTACTTCCTATAACCTTGTGAGTAGACAAATTCAAACATCTATATGCCTTGCTTTTGGAAGAATATCCTAAGAATATTCCTTCATCACCTTTAGCATCAAATTTGTCTTTTCTAAATTCTTTCAGAATGTAACATTTGCTTCCAAATACTTTAAGATAGCTTACATTAGGTTTTTAGCCATACCATAACTCATAAGGGGTTTTAAATGAGTCCTTCTTCAATTGTACTTGGTTTAAGGTATCAACTGTAGTGTTGATTGCTTCCTTCTAGTATTTGATAGCAATGTTCATTTCAATCATCAAGGTTCTTGCACAATCCATGATAGATCTATTTCTCCTTACAACTATTCCATTTTTCTCAGGAGTTCTAGGAGTTGATACTTGCAGTTTGATTCTTCTTTTAATGCAAAAGTTATTGAATTCGTTTGAAATGAATTCTCCACCTCTATTTGATCTCAAGCATTTCAATCTTTTCCCTGTTTCCTTTTCTACTCTTGCTAAATACCATTTGAACTTCTCAAATTTCTCTGACTTCTCTCTTAACTACATAACAGTCATCATTACAGAGTAGTCATCGACAAAAACAATAAAGAAATTTTCTCCAATATAACTTTCTACTCTAATGGGTGCACATAAATTAGTATGCACAATTTCCAAAATATCTTCAAACTAATAATTTTTACTTTTAAAGCTAGTCTTTCCCATCTTACCAATCTGGCAATTCTTACATAGACCAACATCAGGTTTTTTCAAATTAGAAATGCCTCTTACTTTCCTGAATTTTCTTATTTTCACCATGTTGTCAAAGTTTACATGAGACAACCTTTTATGCCATAACCAAATTTCTTCAACTTGAGCAATAAAGCATGAGCATTCACCAAGTTCAAGATAGAATAGGTTACCTTTTGTTTGTTTGCCTGATCCAATCAGCTTTCCTTTGTCATCCAACAATATTGCTTTTCCATGCATGAATTCCACCTTGAATCCAATGTTAATTCGCTGTACTACACTCAACAGATTGTGTTTCAGTCCTTCAACCCAACATGCATTATCACATACAAGTTCTTTGGTTAAAGAAATTCCACCTCTTCCTTTCATACAAAAACGTTCATTATTACCAAACCTTACACTCCACAATCATAGTCTTCAAAGTTTTCAAATTTTTCTTTATCACGATTCATATGATGTGAACATCTACTATCTATAATTCATGTATCATTTTTTCTCACATGAGAGATAAGTGCCATCGCATCTTCTTCATCATCATTATCAAATTCATCTTTTACAGCAATGTAAACAATTTCATCTTCACTACTATCTGAATCTTTAGAATCTTTAGCCATAAAACATGTCTTCTTACCTTTGTCCTTGAAAGATTTGTGACTCTTGAAATTCTTCTTGTCATCACACTTGTGACCTTTCTTTTCTTCCTTGTTCTGCTTGCTTGGGAACCTAGCTGCAATATGACCTATTTCTTCACCTGAAAAATAGATTAAAGGAACTTTACCTTTGATTTCCCTCTACTTCTTGAATATTTCTTTGCAAGAAATGCCTCAACCACTTCAAGATCACTCTCAAAACTTTCTTTTGATTCTTCTTCACTATTTGACTAGAGTGAAAGTTTGGCTTCAAATGCAGATTCAATGTTCTTGGAAGCTAGAACATAATTGTCAAAATTATCTAGTTCAAATGTTGTCAATTTTCCCACTATGCAATCCAGATTTATCTTGTGATTTTCTTCACATCTTCTTTCTTGAATTGCAGATACTCTGATTGCATAAACAAGAAGTAATGTTCTAAGAACTTTACTTATAACTATATCTTCTTTGATTTCTCCTCTAGAGGCTCTAATTGCACTAACACTTGCCTTGATCCTTTCAACATATTTTGCAATGTTCCCATCCTCTCTCATTCTCATCTGATCAAACTGTCCTCTTGGGCTTTCTACTTTGGCTCTCCTCACATTGTCATCACCTCCATAAATTTTCCTTAGCTAGTTCCACATTGCATGAGTAGTCTTGCAGTCCTTGATTTCATCAAATTCTTCATAGCCTAAGGCATAAGCAATATCTATCATCATATTGTTATGCATCTTATGCTTAGCAATGCCATTGAAAGATAATGTGCCAACATGTTATACATATTCTGCATCAAGGTAATTTAGTCTTGTATCACTAATGGAAGCCAGATGATGTCTCATAAGTCTCTGCCATGCTAAAAAGTTTTCCTTGTTAAGTCTTGGAATTTCTCTTTTGTAAGACATTTTGTTCTTTAGTTTAGGTCCTTGAAACCCTTTCCTGCAAGAACCAAATTCTCTAATACCAAATGTTGAAAATGTCGATGGAGTAACTGAGAGGAGTGGTGAATTAGTTACCACAAAAACAAATCAACAGATCCCTTTTATGTGTAATAAATCACTTACTATTTTTACTCGATAAACATTCATAAAAATGGTATAACTCGGTAAATAAAATGAATTCTAACTTTAACAGATCTTATCATGCATGAAACAACTTGCAACCATAAAAGTAATAGCATGAACACAAGAGACACCAATATTTAACATGGAAACCTAATATGGAAAAAACAACCAATGTAACTAGCTACTAATTTTTACTCTTTTTAAGTGAGGCCTGTTAAGAGCCAACCCTGTTAAAGGTTACAAAACACACTATTAGGTGTGACCCTATTAGAGGATTTAATCACCCTATTAGGAGTGGCCTTATTAGAGGTCTTTAGAACAATTCAACAAAACTGTCACCTTGTTAGAGGATTTACAAAATGTCTGTTAGACCAACTCTATTAAGATATTTTGAAATCACTGTTACAATTATTAGAAAGTAATAATGAAATGGCTTAAATGAGATGTAACTAAAATTGCTGATTACAGATCTCTGTTTTGCACCATTAGATCCTTCTTGATCCTATATAGCTTTCATGCTCCTCAAGGATATCTGACCATCCTTCAAAATTTTCTCTCACAAATTATTAGTTCACCTTCACATTAATATCATATCAATTCCACTTCACACACTTAGAATTCGCAACTTGACCTTTCATATAGATCATTCAGATTATCAAATTAGTTCATTTGCAAGTTACAATCACCTATAATCATTAACCTAGTTGGTTGGAAATAATAATTAAAATATTTAATCCTAAATTCATAAATTAACAAATTCCTTCACTAGCTGACCCTGCTCGATAAACAGTGTTCCAGAAAATAATTTTCTAAGTTCACCATAAAAAACTTGGTTAACACTATGAATCCTATGAAATCCTTTGGTTATTGAGTGAACTTGGTAAACATTAACTTTTCTTTGCTAACCTTGACAGCTCGGTAAACACTAACTTCTACTACAAAATCTTTCGACGACCGAGTGAGCTCGGTAGACACTGTCTGCGCAAGGTAAAATCTAGGAATGTTCGGTAGAGATAGAAAATCATCTTGTAAACCAATTGAGCTCAGTAAAGGCTAATAGATAACTAGTATGATATTTTTGTAACATCAAAGACAACACACAATTGGATAATTGTATCGAACAATATATACAATGATAAAGTTGTTGCCCGGTTATAAAGTGTTTCAATTTTTTGATCCTGTCAATCCCCTGGTTATGTGTGAAATATGTCCCATTTTAATCATTGGAATGGTTATTTTATCTCTGAGTTTTTGTGAGTTTCTAAATCTTCATGTCTTCGGATTGTTCCCAACTTCGCCCAACACTTGAAATTTTTAAAATCCGACTTTTGAACCCCAAGTTATTACAGGTTAATGGAGAGACCCAAATTACACATTTTCAAGTTCATCATTAACCATTAACCTCTCAAAAAAGTTAATGATAACTTTCAAATCGTGCATTTTGGAGCAGGTTAATTAACCTTTCCAAAAACATGTATTTCTTAACCTTCAAATGGGTTAATGATAACTTACAAATTGAGCATTTTGGAGTAGGTTAATTAACCTCTCCAAAAATGCATGTTTCTTAACCTCTTTGAAATGGTTATTAACTTGTTTGAAAATTTCTCTATCCTGTTTAAAATTCTTCTATGAGAAGTCGAGGATGAGTTTGTGCAGGAATTAAAGAAGAAAATGTTCACGGCAAAGAGTGACAGTCTAGTGACCCGATATATTGAAAAAGTTAGGACCATTAAATCTTCGTGGATGAATCCATTTGCGCAACAAGTTGAGCTTAAGGTGATGTTATCAGTTGAGGGGGAACATCCGCTTGCCATTGTTTATAATGTTGGTGAACTGGCTCCAATAAAAAAAAAGAAAGACATATCTGAGATTAATAGCAACTGCTGGCATCTAGTTATCCTAGTGTGCAGAGGATTAGTAGGGTTAGCAGTCGTCAACCCTCACCAGTAAAGATTATTCAAAGTAGTCATCCTCAAGTCAGGAGAGCTAATGGTCTTCATCCACAATCTTACAGAATCCTCCTTGTATCTGTATCGTTGTCCCAAGATTGGTTGTAATATGAATAACATGGGCCATCCTAGTCATGCATTCAGCAGAGGATTCAACTTGCTGGCTTTCGATGAAGGTACCAGATCTATGCCTCTTTATGCCAAAGAGAGATCAAAGATTGATATATTCAAATTCGATGAGTCATTTCGAAAGGTGTACTGGACTGGAGTTGAGGTTAATCTGGAATCAGATAAGGGGAGCTTTGGAACGGGGGATAATCCATCAAAGGATAATTGAAAGAGAATTCAGGAGGCACGCCTAGTGTTTGACAAAATGCCTGAAAGAGACGTGGTCTCATAAAATGTAATAATTGCCGGATATGCCCAGAATGGATTTCTTGACGCGGCCTTGGAAGCCTTGCACTATAGCCAGGAATTGAGGGAAGTGATAGAAAGTGACAGCTTCTGCAAAGATAGAATTAACGGTGAGAAATCTGATAAGTTAATATGTTTACTTCAGCACGGTGGGATAACAAAGTACGATCCTGTTGGGAGCTCTTGGCAAAGGCTTCCTCCCATGCCTGCTGAATTTAAACTTACACCATGTTCTCGTTTGGTTTATTGAAGAAGAAAACTAGTGGTGATAGGTGATTGTGTATTGGTCTATGATTTTTGCTCTGCTCGGTGGCATGTAGGGAATGAAATGCCAAGGATCCTACGTCATTTGAACCTTGAATTCACCGTATCTGTAGAGTTTATATTCCACCAAGTTCTTTCTTCAATATAGATGAAGACAGGCACGTGCATCCTATTCCAAGTTTAGTTTACACGATAGATGAAGACAGGTGGGAATTTCTTCCGGAGACATCAAAAGAATGTGGCTTGGCTTCTGCTGTTTCGATTGAAGAAATCACGTATCTCTTTAGAATATTCTGTCCTCTGTTGAAAATCTTGGACCCCAACACAAGGAAATGGGTACAATATCAAAATATTTCCCGAAGTCTATTTGCCAGGTCATAGATTTTCTGGTGATTTTCTTACGGATTTTTATGGTAGAATGGGGTGTAATAGAATTTTTGTGGACGTGGGTGACCGTTTCGATAACAATCATGAAGGTCATAGATTTTATATGTTTCAAGATGAGGCACCAAGAAACATAGACATATCAGATCCAATGAATAAAATCATCAAATAAAATTATATCTAGATCACCCTCGAACCCACAGTTTTCCCAGCAATCACAAAATATGGTTATGAATCGACGGAGTTGGAGTTTCTTGCTTGGGAGATTTGAAGTCTTAGAAGAGTGAGTGCTACGTCTCATGCCATGAGATGAATGTTCCATTTCAACATTGGATAGTTTTCAAAGCATTTGTGGTCTATCGTTTTCAATGCCTACTCATACTGAATATTGCCAAAGCATTTAGCGCAAGAGATTTGGAGTATGCGGGTACGGTAGCCTTGTCAAAGCAATGCCCTTTGCATCCACGATAACTGTAGTAAGCCCTGATTTGTTCAAAGGAGGCGAAGGATGTGGAGAATGCTTTCAGGTATAGCAGCTACTCCTTCCAAAGCTTCTGATCTTCGTAATGTAGGAGTGTTGCGCATCTTATTCAAACGGGTACCATACAAGTATCATGGAAAGAAGATTACGTTCCACGTGAATGAAGGATCGACTGATCATTGGTTCTCTGTGTTAATTGGGTATGAGGATGGAGATGGTGATCTTCAAGAGGTCCATTTGGAATAGAGTAACTCAACTGTATGGGAAGGACTGAAGCGGACATGAGATGCCAACTGGGCTATAGATGAGGATCCCTTAAAAGCTCCATTATCAATCAGATTGAAGACTCTTACTTCGGTGACAGTACAACATATTGGATCTGGAATGAACGGACTGGGACTTGGTACTTTTGCCTTGGATTGGAGCACAATTGCAGCGTTCCTCTACAGTCCCTTGGTTACCCCATTCTTTGCTATTGTCAATGTGTTTGTGAGTTATATCCTGGTTGTGTACTTTCTTATACATTCGGCTTATTGGAGAACTAATGCATACAACGCCAGGAACTTTCTAATTTTTAGCAAAGATTTATTCGATGCTAAAGGCCAGACCTACAATATTACAGCAATTGTGAACAACAAATTTCAGTTGGATCAGACAACCTACAAGAAAAGTGCTTCCACAGTCACACATGTTTCTTTCTTCTATGGAAGGGAAATATGGCAAAGGGCCACAACATCTAGAAGCAGTCCCCCTGATATCCATACTAAATTGATCCGCAAATATGAAGACATCCCACAATGGTGTTCCTTTACTCTCCTTGCTGCTACTTTGACTATTTCATTTTCTCTGTGTGAGTTTTACAAGGAACAGGTGCAGCCTCATGATGGTTGCCATGGAAAAGAGAATTGTTCCATTATATCTAACTTTGGACACAATGCCCCATTCAACTATATCACGGTTTGCATATATCAAGTCAATGGTTCAGAGTCGATAAAGCATCAACCAGTGGATATGATAATGGATCATCAAAATCAGCCTCAAAAGGATTGAAAATTCTATAATCTATATCGATGGGAAGTTAGGATTGTAGTATCACTATCTAAAATAAGGATTGATGTTATTAAGGATTGTTTCTTTGTCAATACTCAATACATCCAACTTGGCAACGATCATGAAAAAGAGTCTGCATCAAATAAGTCAACGAGTTGATGATTTAACCTTCTAAAGACATGATCTAAACCATACATTTCAATTAGTGATCTTTGTCATTTAAGGTTAATTTTGTGCAAGTTAATTAACCTCCCCCAAATCATGTATTTGGGGGGTAGTTACTAACCACAGAAAGGTGGTTATTAACCTCTATGTCTATATAAGGACCCCTGTTGGCTTTGTAAAGGGACCTTTTGGTTTTAAAAATAAGGGAACACTATGCTGAAATTTTGATTGAGAGATAAATTTTGGAAAGTATGTACACTTTTTATCTCTAAAATTGAAAAATCTCTATTATCTTCTTGGTGCAAGGAAATGAAATGAGATATGCTTTGGGTTTCTTATTCTAAAGTCAAAATTGTTATATGTTGTAGTAGACATTCTCATGGTATTGTGCGGGTGTTTATGAACAATGAATGTGCTTGGTAATACTGTGCTTTCAAGCGTAGTTCTTGATCACCTTTTTTATCATTATTCTTTACCCAAGAAGGTTGTAAGGGCATGTGGTGCATTCATCTTAAATGGCTTTCTATTGATCTTTGAAGTTTTTTTTAGATTCTTTATTCGAAAAAACCCTTTAAAAATCATATCATATGAGGGATCTGCCCCTCTAAACGTAGAGGAAGGCCGCATACCAAAGGCCTATCCAACTATTGTGAACGGTTTGCCACACACTCCGTTGGGCAAATTCTACTGTGACAAATCTGTTTACCAATAGAAGTTAATATATATTGTAAATACACATACACATATATGTGTAGCCTAGTACACTAATTTTTATTTAAAAGATATGTAATTACATACATCATCTAATCTGTAACACATCAATAATTATATGATCATACATGAGAGTTAGAGTTAGAGTTAGGGTTTGAGTTTTTAGTTAGGATTGGATTAGGGTTTGAGTTAGATTATGGTTTGATTAGGGTATAATTTAGATTAAAGTGTTTGATTAGGGTTTTGTTTAGATTATGGTTTGAGTTTTCAATTAGGATTACATTAGAGTTCGAGTTAGATTAGGGTTTGAGTTTTGAGTTACCTGATTACATTAGAGTGAGTTAGATTAGGGTTTCAATTTTTAGTTAAGATTATATTAGTGTTTGAGTTAGATTAGGGTTTGAGTTAGATTAAGGTTATAGTTTGATTTAAACTAAGGTTATAGTTTAAGTTAGGGTTAGATTAGGGTTACGATTAGATTAGGATTTGTGTTAAATATTAGGGTTTGATTAAAGTTTGATTAGTGTTTGATTTAAATTAGGGTTTGAGTTCTAGATTAAAGAGTTTAGGTAGGGTTACAATTACATTAAGGTTTGAGTTAGTGTTTGATTTAAAGGGTTTGATTTAGATTAGGGTTTGAGTTAGATTAGGGTTTGTTTAGGGTTTGACTTCTAGGGTTACAATTAGATTAGGGTTCATGATTAGGGCCTAATTTAGATTATCGTTTGAGTTATATTAGGATTTGAGTTTTTAGTTAGTATTAGATTAGGGTTGGATTATGGTTTGATTTAGATTAGGGTTTGAATTAAATATTAGGGTATGATTAGGGTTTGATAAATAGATTAGGGTTTGGTTAGGGTTTGATTTATAGGGTTACAGTTAGATTAGGGTTTCATTAGGATTTCATTTAGATTAGAGTTTGATTTAGATTAGGGTTTGACTTTTCAGTTAGGATTAAATTACCTAGTTTGAGTTAGATTCTAGGGTTTCAATTTTTAGTTAGGATTATATTTGGGTTTTAGTTACATTTATGGTTAGGTTAGGGTTATCTAGTTAGATTAGGGTTATGACTAGGTTAAAATTTGAGTCAAAGATTAGGGTTCTATTTAGATTAGGGTTTGAGTTCTACATTAAAGGGTTTGGTTAGGGTTATGGTAACATTAAGGTTTGAGTTAGGGTTTGATTTAAAGGGTTTGATTTAGACTAGAGTTTGAGTTAGATTAGAGTTTGGTTAAAGTTTAATTTCTAAGGTTACTATTAGATTATGGTTTGATTTAAAGATTATAGTTTGAGTTAGATTAGGGTTTGAGTTCTCAGTTATGATTAGGTTAGGGTTTGATTATAGTTTAATTTAGATTAGGGTTTGATTGTGATTTGATTTAGATTAGGGTTTGTGTTAAAGATTAGGGTATGATTAAAGTTTCATTTAGATTATGGTTTGAATTTTCATTAAGGATTAGATTAGGGTTTCAATTTTTGTTACAATTAGATTACGGTTTGAGTTAAGGATTAGTTAGGGTTTGATTTCTAGGGATAGAGTTAGATTAGGGTTTGAGTTAGATTCTAGGGTTTGATTACAGTTTCATTTAGTTTAGGATTTGAGTTAGATTAGGTTAGTTTTTGATTTATAGAGTTATAATTAGATTAGGGTTTGGGTTAGATTAGGGTTTATGATAAGGATTTGATTTAGATTAGGGTTTGAATTAGATTAGGGTTTTAGTTACAAAAAGATTTTTGAAGTTAGGGTTAGAAATTAGGGTTAGAGTATGAATTAGGGTTAGGGTTATGGTTAGTGTTAAAGGATTGGAGATATAGTCCTATTTTCTAATTTTCTACAATAATGTTTTTTTAATTTTTTCTAATATTTTGTTTGATGGTTTTTCTAATATATATATTTTTCAAATATTTTATAATGTTATTGTAATATTTTGTAATGTTTTTTACTAATATTTTCTAATGTTATATACTACTTTATTTTATTTAATGTTGAGTACTAATATTTCCTAGTTTTATACTAGTTTAATTTTCTAATATCGTAGATTAAAATTTTCTTAATATTAAAAGTAATGTTTTACTAATATTCTGCACTATTGTTTTATTTTAATATTTTATAACATTTTTTTAATATTTAATAATTTTCTAGACTAATATTTTTAAAAATATTTTCTAATATTTTTAAATGATTTTTCTAATATTTTTCTAAATTTTGTTTCTAATATTCTACACTATTATTTTTATAATATTTTGTAATGTTTTTCTAATATATTATATAAATGAGTTCAACCCCACTTGTGATCAACTCCTAAAAGCGTACATAGGAGCCAACATTTCTTGTAGGGTTAAAATTGTTATTGCTTAGCTGAGAACCAACTTTGTTGTGCAACTCGACATTGGAAGAGGCCAAAGGAGGCTTGGTAAGGAAAAATTTGCAGATTCTGCAATTCTAGGAAAGTGGAAACTAAACAACACTTTATTTTAGAATGTGAGGCCTACAAGAATAGCAAAGATAAATTCTTGGATACTATATGTGATAGTTCTTGGCATAACCTATTCAACGAAGAGTACATTGAGTAATTGGGTGGGCTCATCATCATCCTAGACAAGAAACGAACAATGCTACTCAAGTCTGCTTAAGTTGTCTTGCTATCCCGTAGGCTATTTTTAGCCTCATGAACATTAAAATTTTATCTATCTACATTGTAATATTCTTATAATATTTTCTACACTAATATTTTTAAAAATATTTAAAAATATTTTCTATTATAGATGTTATGTTTTTTCTAATATTTTTTGAATAAAACTAATATTTTACTAAATTTGTTTCCTCATGTTATACTAATATTTGTCTAATATTCTAGATTAATATTTTTAAATATTTTCTAATGTTTTTGTAAAATTCTAAACTATTTTTTTCTATTCTTTTCTAATATAACACTAATATTTTTCTTATTTTTTTTCCTAATCCTGAATTAATATCTCTCTAATATTCTACACTAATATTTTTAATAATTTCTAATTCTTTTCTAATATAATTGTGATGTTTTTTTTCTAATGTTTTTCTAATGAAACTAAAAAATTTAAAAATTTGTTTCCTAAAGTTATACTAATTTTAAAAATATTTTCTAATATTTTTCTTTAATATTCTACACTATTTTTAAAAAATATTTTCTAATATTTTTCTTTAATATTGTACACTATTTTTAAAAAAATATTTTATAATATTTTTCTAATATTTTCTAGACTAATGTTTTTCTAATATAAATGTAATTTTTTTTTCTAATTTTTTTTAGCAAAACTAATATTTTCTAAATTTTTTTCCTAAAGTTATACTAATATTTTTCCAACATTATAGATTAACTTTTAAATAAAAATTTCTAATGTTTTTATAATATTCTAAACTATTTTTTTCTAATATTTTCAAATATTTATCTAATTTAACAAAAAAATTCTTAATTTATTTTCTAAATTTATTTTCTAATGCTAAATTAATATTTTTCTAATAATCTATGCTAATATTTTTAATAATTTCTAACAACATTCATATATAACCAATAAATACAAAAAAAAATTAAATGATAAATTAATAGAATTAAATAAGATAAATAAATAATTAAAATATTAAATTAACAAGAAAATATAAAGACATTCAAACAATAACATATAAACATACCCAAAATAAAGAAATGACTAGAATCTGGAGTGAATGACGGAAAGTAATGCAACACACTTACTAATCTGATATGTTCGCTTGAACATTCAGATAAAATTCAGCTTCTTGTAAAAAATGAACAGGAAAATGGGGAAATCGAGGTTTTCATCTCAAAATTGCCATAAGAATACATTCAAGAGAACATATTACTAAGGGATGTTCGCCCAAACATCCCTTATATAAACTAAACATGTTCACATAAATATGCAATTTTTTCATGTTTTCACAAAAATATTTAGTAAGTTCACCTGAACATATGTTAAATTGAATATGGGAATTGTTACTATTTCACAATTTCCTTTGTGCCACAAAAGTGGAACCCATTATTGTGGGTTCACCTGGCCATACTAAGAATTATCACTTGGCCACTTTGAGAAGTATCGCCTAGTTATAGTTAAAAGTATCGCCGGGGAAAAAAGTATCACCTAGGTGTAGTAATAATTATTGCCAAGCTATATTAAAGTGTGGCCAGTATTCTTGCAAAAACTTTCTTAAACAAATACCAGATATCTCTAGACTTTTCGATTGAGAATTGAAGGGTGATTTGGTTACCTTTTAGGGTTGCACTTCTTCCTAGTTTAGTAGATTTTTTATGGGGTTTAAAATATATCATTGGAGTATAAGTTGATGTATTTTTAATTTTTTAATAGATGCGATGATACATTTGAGATAGGTTCAAAACCTGTCCAAGTTATGATATATATTCTAGTAAATTTTACAATTTTAGAAATTCAAACATAGCCAAATTTGAGGGCTTCAAGATTTCAAACTTAGCCAAATTTCAAGATTCAAGATTTAACATTCAACATGGTGTTTAGGAGATGAGTGGTGGCAACTTTGAGCCCTCATCTTTTGCATGACCATTTTTTGTCTCTATTTATCATTTATCATTATGATATATGTTTAGTGGATATGAACTTGTATGTATAACCATGCTAGGAGCTTTTACTTTGGGATTGAATGAGTACATACGATTGGTATCTTCTCATGATTCACGTGGTCTTTGGTTTGTGTGATTGTGTTTTAGAGCTTGGATATATTTGGAAGTAGTTGTAGGATTTCCGTTAGTGTAGGTGAACATGTGAGTCTTGCCATGTTCCCTATTCTCGTCACCTTGTGTTGATGCTTCACTATTGCACTTAGTTACTTTATGTTTTTGTTAAGTAATTTATCTTAAGAAAAAAAATGTATTCAGTGCATGTTTTATCCTTGTGTTCTAAGGAAATCTAAGTGGGACATTACATTTGGTATTAGAGTCCATGTTCAAACATTGGGATCTTTGTGTATATCTTGCCCATATGGTTGATGTTGCATTGTGTGAGTGCAAGTGTATCTCTGAGAACTCATGAGTGTTGTTACTTGGATATATATTTATGATGGACTTTCTTGTCCAGTAGATGTGATTAAAGTAGTGTGAAGAGAAGGAAGTGAGTATTTCCTTGTTTTTAGATAGAATTGGTGTACCTTAGCATGACTGGTTGTATGTGTGATCCTATTGGATAGAGCCACTAATTGGTGTCCATGTGTTGGATTTTAGGCCTCTTTTTTTATGTTTGTGAAGTAAGGTGCATTCCTTTCCGTATTTTCTCCTTCTTGTAACTAAATAAAAAAATATTATTTGTGATTCTATGTTAAATCAATATACTAATGAAATATTTCCTTTCATTGATAAATGAGTATTTATTGTTAATCATTACAAAGAAGTAGGTGTTGTATTAAGATCCTTTAGGTTAATGACTTAATTCTCCAAACTGATTGTATCTTAAGCTTATAGAAATTGTATTAAAATTGATGGATATCTAAATGTTGAATTGCATGGAAAATAATTAAGGAAATTATTGTGGTCTACATATGCATGAGGTTATTTATGATATACTGCTTGATGTATATGAGTGTGTTCTATAATGCTACTAAGATGATGTATTCCTTAGAATTATATGGTGATTTCTCCCTCTTTCGTGACTATTTTTAGTCATCACATGTAATTTGATTTTGTTGATGCCTTATTTTATTTGGTTGGAGGTACTTTCCTCATGATGTTGGGCTAGCATTGGTTTATAATATTTCCCTTTCTTGGAATATTACCAAATTTTCTTTATCGTTGTCTTTGTTGTTTTTGTCACACTTGACTTATTGTTTTAATGAGCTCTTTTGTCATTAACTACTGGAGTTGACAATTCCCCCATTTGGGCCTTTTGATTTGTTTCATGGCAACTATTGTATATGTGTTTTATTATTTCCAAGTCTTTTGTTGTGGCTCTATCATGTTCATCTTGAACCTCTAGTAGTACGTACAAGGAATAATGTCATAGAGAAAATATTAGTGTTTTTGTGATAGAGGTAAATGTGTTAATAGAAAGGAAATAATTTAAATGATAATTAAATGTAATATTATTCTGCAAAGAAATGTGAAAAGATATGTACTATTTTATGGAAAGTGACTCTTGAACCCTTTGTTCAAAAGTTTGTCAATTTCATTGTGCATTAATGGTTGTGTTATAGGTTAAGTAATAAAGTAATGAAAGAGAAGTAATATTGGTTTTGATGTTTGAATTATCTTCCATTTCATGCATTATGTCATTCTAGACAGGTCTTCTCTTGGTTGTGTTGGAAATTGCATCTACTTCTTGGCTTGGTGATTGAGACTATATGAGTTTTTTTGTTCATGATTAATCTTAAGGGGTGAATCAACTCTTACGACTTAGGAATCTCTAAAATTTAGATCATGTTGTAGGCCTTGTTGAGATCTTTTTGACATATTTTGAATAGAGTCAAATCGAGTAAGGACCTTTAGGTTATGGCCTCAAGAGGGAAGACAATTTTTATGTTTCTTTGGAGTCATAATTTGTTATTGAGAGCTATTCCTACTATAGTTGGGTGTAGATTAGTTCACCTTTCAGGTCAACCTAAGTTGTGACCTTTACTGCAGCTATATCCCTCTATTTTTACCTCTTTGGAGGAATTAGGCTAGCATGGTCATGTCATTAACTCACTTAGTGTTAAATGAGCATTCATATGGTTAGTGCAATTATGAGTTTTTTCTAACGTTCATTGTGATGGCTTAGTGAAAAGGTTGAGAGAGACTCCCTCTCAGTCCTAATACTCTGTAGTTTCTTTCTCCCTAATCTTATATCTTCAAGAGGATTATCTTAGTCAAGTTTCTCATTTACAGTTAACTTGAGGATGGAGATTGATTTTAACAATAGTTGGGGTGTAGTATTCCCAAAAATGTTTTGGAATGACATGGTATTGTTGGACACATGATACCATCTTATGAGTTGGTATGCATATATTACATGTTTTTTGCCACTAATAAAATTATTTGCAACCTTGTGGAAAGGTGATATCTTTTCTGGTTGGGTTAAGTAATTCTAGTTCCTAGTGTTGAGCTTTTATACCTTAGAGACTAAGTCCTCCTATTCTTGCTGGATAGTTGTGGAAGGTATCCTTTGGAGTGTGAACTTTTGTTAGTAAAATTTTATCCTCTATGATCAAAGGCTAAGTGTACATGGATTCAAGGAAGCTCTTGGGTGGCATGTGATAGCATTCTTTCAAACTTTTAGGAGGGTAATTCCCCATCATTCCAACTCTTGTTGGAAGTGCACAATGTTTTGATCTAGTGGTCACTTGATAGGTGCATGTTGTAGTTGGGCACCTATTGATGAGGTGGAGTGGCTTTTCCCTTAACTTATAGTGTTGACTTTATGGTTACATGATTTTTCCTAGTGCAAAGGAGGTTCCTTGTTGGAGGACCTTGTGTCATTGTGAGACTTGTTCTCTTGTGGTTAACATATTTTTGGTTTGACGAGAAGTTTTACTAATGTTGGAGTGGTTTGGGTTTGACTTGTGGAAATTTTGATGACTTTTAGGAGTAAGCCTAGTCTTTGGCAAGGATGATGTAGTGCCTTTCCCATTTGATTTCTAACAGGGATGCAACCTTGTTGATATTTCTTTGTAAAGTGATCAAGATTGGTACCATGAGTGGTCTACATCCTTGAGGTGATTAGATTTATGTTATTGTTTTAGTTTCTTTGATTATGCTTATGGCTGATTTATGAGATTATGATATGTTTGACAGTTTTATTAAGGTTTGTACCGGTCATTACTAATATTGATGTAGTATCACGATGTTGTTCCATGATTACCCTAAGATATGTGCAAAGATTGCATTGTGTATGACTATCCTACTACACTAGACTAGGCTTCTGTAGCAGTGGTTAGTTATGTATTTGACCATGATAACTTATGTATTTTAAGTGTCTTTTTATGTTTTTCAAAAATCATTATTAAGTGATTAAATAATTGGAAATTAATTATCGATTTTGGATTCATTGGTAATGTGTTATATGGATATTTACCTTGTTCATTTTGATAATTTATCCAAATGGGTTGTTTAAATAAATGATTTTAACGTGACTAAATAAATGGTTATTTAATGTAGTTTAATGCACTTATCACTTTGGCTATATTATTATATGAAATTTTAGTTGATTTTGTTGTTTACTGTATAGGCTTTATGTCCTTGGCAGTGGCACGTGGAGTTAGTGATTCAAATATCTAGCCAATTTTGTCCATGTATGGTCAACGTATCCTATTTAATTTTTTAAATTAAACCTTCTAATGATTTAATAAATCAGGATTCATTGGTATAATGTGATTAGACCCATGAGCATGTCTGTGCATTTAGATGTTCACATCTGTTGCAAAAGTAATTAAGGAATTCCATGATTTTGGTTTAAGGGAATTTTAGTCTTTGTTTATTTAATTTAATTCCCAGTAGCTTTGTCATAGATGAATTTGAATTACTTGAAATAGCCTATTTTTATTTGGGTTGATTTAGGGTTTTAACTAGGTGACCTGGTTAATTACCCTAATCCTTTTTTTACTTGAAAAGAGAATATATATCCAAAAAGAAATTTTATTCCTCACTTCTCACTTTTTGAAATAGAAATTTGAGAGTAAATTACAAACCTCTTCTTGAGGAAATATTGTTTTTCTAGTTGTTGGAGCTATAGGCATTGGATCATCGCGAGATTTGTCTTCTTGGATTTAGCTCGGGAAGACCTTGGATTAGCCTAATTTTTTACCACTTCTATAGGTTTCTTTCTTGTGTTTTTTTTTTTTCCCTTTATGGTTACGAGGTAAGGCTCTCCAGTTTTATTATTTCGGCTCTGTTTCTACTTCCATTTTTGGTAGCCATTTGTTATGAGGCTGAGAACTAGAGTTCCCTTTTTTTTCTGAATGCTAGCTCTACCGAGTTGGGAAGGTATGGGGTGAATGCACAAAGTTGGGTCACAATTCCATGGAAGTCAATTTCGTAGAATGAGACCTCTTTAGAAATAGTTTTAAAAATGGGCATCATATTAGGCTTAGGTACCTGATCCTAAATTTAAAAAATGGGCACCGATTTTTTAAAAAATTGAGTGCCCATTTTTTATTTCAAAAAATGGGTAGCCATTTTTGAAAATAATTTAAAAAATTGAATTTTTAAGAGACAGGTACCCATTTTTAAAACGTAAAAAATAGGTACCCAATTTTCAAAAATTGGGTACCCATTTTTCACTTTTAAAAGATTGGTACCCATTTCTAAAATATTCAAATTTTTTATATTAGGGTTGATTTTAAATGTCACTTTTAGTTTTCCAAAATTTGAAAAAAAAAAGAATTGATTTTTTTAGAAACGAGTGCTTATTTGTTAAAAGTAAAAATGAGTACCCGTTTCATAAAAGTTTATATTAAAAAAAATTCAAGTGGGGGTTTCCAAATGCCCCTTTTAGTTTTTGAAATGGGTACCCATTTTTTGAATTTCAAATAATATGTGCTTCTTTGTTATAGCATGGGGCAAGATTTGTTTTCCTGGCTCAGATTTTGGTTCCGGATAGGCCTAGTGAGACCAAGCCTATGCCTTGACCTCTCAAGATTTGGCTAAGGAATTGAACTGAGAAATTAATGCCTTTCCATAATTTTTAGAGGGTCTTCCCGATCAATTTTGTTATGAAACAAAAACCCATTAGAGCTCTCATTGTCTTGATCTCTAAAATATAAATTTATAGGTTTATGATTTTATTTACTATTTTTGTATTATTTTTTAATCAAAGCTAGTACCTAAATGTAAAATAGTGAGATTCACTAAAATTTTAATAAATTTTTAGTTTTACAACTTTTCTTAAATTTATTTACGTGTCATCAATCTATATACAATTCTTTTGAAGTAAAAAAGAAAAGAAAAGAAAAGTGAATTTTGATCAAATTATGTTGTCTGTACATGATAGGTTTTATAATTTAGCTTTATAGCCAATTAAAAATTAATACTAAAACAATTATTCAATAAAAGATTAAGGAAAAATATTATTATGAATCCTTGGTGTGTTAGGTAACTTTTTTTTTAAAGGATTTACAAAAATTCATTTATTTGTATTAATTATAGTGTCTATACATTAGTGTGGTATGGTCCCGAAATATGCATTCTAAAAAAGTGGGTTTTAGAGATCCATACCAAAAAAAATCTATCATATGGGTATACAAATAAATTACATATTCGGAAAGGAGATTCTAAACACTACAATTTTATTACTAAAGTTTTTTTCATATTCAATCTCTAAATACATCAAATTTTGACATCAATTTTCAAGAAATTTCAAAAATAAAATAAAAAATCTTCCAATTCTTTCCAAAAGTGAGACCCAACTTCTTGCACTTACCATATGTGCATTTCCTTATCTTCTAGGATGGGGGTTTGGGGTTTTTGTACCATTATGCTAGTCATTTTTGCATATAGACTCCAAACCCATATTTTATTTGATATTTGTGGCTTTTTTACTCTAAGACAAAATGGGATTTAATTTTAAAGTTTTTGAGTTTTGACATTTTTACCTCGATTTACGTGTCATGTAGTATTCTTGTGTTTTCTTGGCATGGTGGTCATGGAGTTTTATTATTCAAATGATGTCAGTCTGATCATTGTTGCCTCTCTTTTTTGCATTGCATTATGTGCCACATTTGTATTGCCAATGTTGTATTCAGTTGAGTTTTTTTATATCTAATGTTATTATTTCTAATCAAACCCTTGTTGTTATTTCATGGAAACTAGGATTCATGTAGAATCCATACTCTTGGATATAGGCCGATTAAGTGAGTTCATGATGTTTGGTTTTGTTACATCATTGAAATTCATGTAGAATCCATACTCCTAGTTTTATTATTCATTCAGATTCATGTAGAATTTGTACTCATGTGCTGGTATTTTGTTGAGTGTTATTTTTCTTTTGTTCTCATCCATCCCTTGGTTTATGATATTTGTGATTATGGCACAACCAAACACAAGCATGTATGCATGTATTTTTTAGCTGACTTGCAAGGCCTAAACTATCGATTGTATTTCAGTAGAGTTATGTTCATTGGGGATTGCTGGAGAATATGCATGCCTATGGGAACTCATCATTGTGATGAGGATGGGTATGTAGAGTATCATGGAGGTGCTTCTCTTGAAACCTTGGTGACTATTTCCTAGAGGGTTGGCATGATGAAGTTCTAAACAAGTGATAACTAAATAAATAACTAGGAAATAAATTTTAGTTAATAAAATGTTATATGGGAGTACCTAGTTAAGTATGAAGAAACAAGATTGTGCACCTCCCTACAAGATTTTATGTTTCTAACACTAGCTTGGTCTACCCAATGCCAAGCTACTTATCCTCTAGTAAGCTCCTACATAGTGACCCATAGAGTCTCTAGCTAGGACCTATTCCACTTGCATTATCTCATGATCTTCATTTAAATCATCTTTGTTTGTTGGTGTGAGTGTTAGCCATGGAAATTTTTTATTTATATTTGTGTTTGGATCATTATGTCCATCAACATAGTGAGAGTGGGCCAATGGGTTCTACGTGGTTGGGAGGTATAGCTACCTATACCCCTTTTGGTGACTGGTGTATAGAGATCGTCTATTTCCAATTGAGACCAATGCTTGATGTTCACTTAGTATTTATAAGAATTTTGGAGTATGTTTCCTTTTTATTTATATTTTCATTGGAATGTATCGATATCACATTTAAATGATTTTAGTTTCTTTGATGCATTCCTTTATTATGATGTTATAGCTTATGGTTAGATGATGTGCATTCGAGTAGTAGTAACTCCCTCATAAGATAGCTCTAACTATACAATTGGCAATTTGGGATATTGCACATGGGGGATGGCTAAGTAATTTGAGTTCTCATGATGCTATCATGATTAGGAGGAAGAAAGGATGAGTTTTTTTGTGTTGGTGGTTAAATATTTATGCTTTCCTTCATATGATGTTTAGTTTACGAACCATGTAAGTAAATTGCAATATTTTTTTTGAAATTTTATCTCATATGCTATTATGGATTGGATGGATAGATGTTTCTCTTTGTTGTTGCATTGTGTTTTTATTTTATGTGTTCAAGTGTCTGAGCCTCGATTATTGTAGATCTGGTACTCCCTAGTGTGAAGGTTCTAAATCTTTTTCCCTTCTAATTTTTCTTGGGGTATTTTTTTATTTCAATCATGGATGTTATTGGTTCAACATTGGCCAATAATATAAGAGTATCACATGCTTTAATGAATTATATTATACAACATTAGAAATCATCACACCATAGTAGTGTAAAATATCATATGATACAAGTGAAGTATCGTCTAGCCATACTGGGAATTATCAACTGGCCATACTAAGAAGTATCACCCAGCTCTAGTGAAAAGTATCACTGGGGAAAAAAGTATCACCTGGATATAATGAGAAATATTTCCTAGATACATTAAAGTATTACTTGTATTCTTACAAAAACCTACTTGGGAAAACAACATGTATCTCTAGAAATTTTTGGTTGAGAGTTGAAGGGTGTTTTCATTACCCTTTAGGGTTGTAGTCCTTCCTAGTTTAATAGATTTTTCTATGGGTTTTAAAATTTATCATTTTAGTTCCTTATACTTATATTTTAATATATGAAATGATTCATTTGAGATAGATTCTAGACTTCTTTGAGTTAAGAAAAAGTTTTTTATGAAATTTTAGGGCTTTAGAAATTCAGACTTTGCAAAATTTTAAAGCTTTAGGATTTCAAACATAGAAAATTTTTAGGATTCAGGATTTAACTTTTGGCATGATGTTTAGTTTATGAGTGGTGCTAACTTTGAGCCCCCATCTTCTACATGACTATTTTTTGTCTCTATTTATGATTCATGATTATGATGTGTTTAGTGAATATGGACTTGTATATCTAGTCATGTTTGGAGTTTTTACTTTTGGATTGAACAAGAACATCCCCTTGGTATATTGTCATGATTTATGTGGTCTTAGCTCATGTCACTATTACATTTGGCCTCTATTTTCAATGAAATGTTTTGACAAGAGGCCAAATTGGCTTGTGAATTTATTTTTTGTTTATGCTACTGAAAACATCAAAATAACGATGAAAGCCAAATTGGCTTGTAAAATTCTTCTTTTTTAGTTTATGCTCTTGAAAATGTCAAAATAGCAATGAACATGGGATGTCAAAATAATGACGAACATAGGATTGTATTAGAAAAAATTAAAATTGAAACACAATTTCATTGTTTCGTTGTGCTGAAGCACTTTTGGGCAGGAGGAGGTGGGTTCACATGTTTATCTTTTGGCATCAAAAACGTGATAAGTTGTTTCAAGTTAATGCACTGATTGTAATGCATGAAATATGGGGTGCTACTTGATGTGCAATGAATTTGAGGAGTGAATTCGAAAAGTGCACTAGAGTAGTGATGTAAGAAGAACAAATTCAACTCCCATTTTCTTTGTTGTTTCAAATGCCCTTCAATATTACCTCCAGTAGACTTACTCAGCCATTGCCGAAACCATACAGGTTTGTAAAATAAGGGTAAATAGAATTTTTCATGTTCCAAATAGGTTTTGAAAGTGAGAAATGCCCAATTCAAGAGTTACATAAACCAGGAGGAAAAATAGCATGTTTTCATATGATCATGTTTCCCTTATCGTCACATGTTTCTTCCATCATTCACAACCAGTTCTTTTATCATCACATAGGGATGCCATACCTCAATTTTCATTTTTGGTCATGGGAACCATCAATGTTCTCTCTGTGAATTTTGGAATCTTAAACATATCCCCTAATTCTAGCATTTAACAAAGATTTAGAGCATTTTAATGTCCAAACTCTAGCTTGTTATGGTTTCAGACCTACAGGCACTAACTTTCTTACAACTTCTACATTTATGGAGAAAAAAAACACTTCTTATTCATGTGCAAATTTTTTAAAAACTTGTCTGTCTCAACCAAAAGAGGCTTACATAACCTTCATACAATTGTTCCAACTAAAATCAACCACTTTTTGAATGTATTGACCGTTGCATCTCCAAATTGCAAATTTTTGCAACATTTGATAACTTTTGATATCTACTAACATGGTGACCTCCTAGATCCCTAAACTTTGCCAATATTCCAAGCTAGGCTTACAAATATGGAAAACATATAAAACATTCTATTTCCACATTTTTGGAGCCTTTGGCCGTAGTTTGATCAACTATGTCCTAATTAGATACAAGAAGAAATTTGGCTAGGAAGCCTTACAAAGTGGTTGAATAGTATTTGGAAATGGTCCAAGGGACCTTATTTCATCAAAGACAACTCAAGATATGAGTGCCTAAACCATCGTATTGAGTACTTTGTGGGTGCTACTGCACTAGCTTGAGACAATGTTTTATTTTCATTCTCAATATTTGTCACCCAATTGTAAGCATTGGTGTATGAGGATGCAAGTGCTACTTTCACCTTTATGTTCAATGAGAGAATCAACCCCCAATGAACCAATGCTTCATTGGCCTAATGGTTGGTTAGTTTTCAAACTTCATTGATAGTTCCTTGAGCTGATGATTCTAATATTGTATGTTCTTGTATTTTCCTTGTTTTGTATTATTAATCTTTGCCACAATCTCATATTCATCTCAGACCAATTTTATTTTTGCCTCATGCTTTCTTTAATGTGTCATAGGATTTTGTTGTTTCTACTTTAAGTTTCATGAATTGATGTATAGTTTCACCGTATGACATTGCTAGAAATGCTCTTAGCCAATAGTGTTTTTATTCTTGGATGTTTTCTATATAGATGTTTTACATGTCTTGCAATGCCTCACATTATCTTCAAACTTGTTTTTCACTTTCTAACTTGGCAGGGGAGTCACTATTTTTTCTAACTGATTTTTTTAATTTTGTGGTGGACTTGGATGAACTATCTTGAACCATTTTTCTTTTCTGGAAACAACTACTCAAGGGGGTTTCCTTCCTCAAGAAACAAAAATTTCTTGTTGATAGAAATTAGATAATGAAAATAGCACAGTAACACTTCTTTTCAAGGCCCAACCTCCTTTTATAGATTTTAATGTTTCTTTTTGAAGAAAAATATATTTTTCTTTTTTCATTATTTTTCCTAAAATGTGCCCTTTTGCTCTTTCTAATATGCTTAATGTTTTGTTTTTTTCATTTCTTTCTCAAGGAAAAAAAAGTTTTATGTTGTTTTTTTGAAAAAAATGCTCTCTTTTTTTGAAAAAATATTTTTTCTTAATAAAATAATATAAGTTTACATATGACCACATTTCATGACCTTGAGCTTAGCAAAATTATATTTTGCATATCAAAAACAACATTTCAAAATAATTAAGTATAGGATATCAATTAAGACATTGAAAATTAACTTTTGATAGCTTAATTATTTACTCAAATCTCCCTTTATCAATGCCAATTATCTTACAAGAAAACTTTTGAAAATAAGATAATGGCTAAACAATTTCTCATGCGCAAGAAGGGGACATTATGTTTGTGTGAAATCTCAATAATAATTTGAGTTACATTTATTGTTCATGTAGTTATAGAGAAGCTTTAATATGACACATGTAATTGAGCTCTTATATGTTGTATATTTTTAGGCAACAATTCAAGGAGAATCTAGTTTGGATTAGACTTATGAATGTAGTTGGCCATTGGTGTTACAATTATTATATCTTTGTCATTCCATTGTTAGACAACTAAGGGAACTAGTGGGCTAGGGAAAGTGAAGAAGCATGTTATCAGGTTAGCGACAATATACTATGAAGGGGTTTAAGGCCTTGATAGTGAGGCTCAGGAATATTGTTAGAAGAGACTTCTGATTCTCTTAAAATGAAGTTCAGTTTAACATATTTTTGTTGTAGTCAAATTATTATGTTTTATCAACATTAGGTAGTGATGTAAATTCATGTGCTTAGTTGCTGATGGTTGTTTACACTGTAACCAATAACCATAAGTTTTGTCTTTGGGAAAGAAATTATGTGTCAAGGAAGTTATGATGATTTTAGCCTTCCCTATATTGAAAAATTAAATAAATTATAATACCAAACCTTTAAGAAAAGATACATTTATCAATATTAACCATGTTAAGTTCCTGTTATTATTTCTTTTGCTATAATGTGGCAATGTAGAATCAATAGAAAACTAATGCATACCTCATTGTCTTCTGATGCTTTTCAATGATAAGAATTATGTCACTTTGATATGGTTTATATATTGAAATATTTCTGAACATATTTTAACTTTTTACTTGATTAGATCATAAAGTACATTGATCAATTGGATAGAATTTTCTCATTCAGATTTGCACTTAACTAATATTATTAAGTTTCTCCTTAACCCAAAGAGTGTACAATTGTTTCTTCCATCATTCATAGCCAATGCTTTTATCTCAAAGATGATATAATTATACCTAAGGATCAATTTTTTCTATTATGTTTGTATTATACTTATAAATTTTGCATGCTTCTTTAAATCTACAACTTTTTTTTTCTAATAGCTTAATCATTTTAACTTGGCTTCTATGAATTTGTATAAGTTTATCTTGAAAAAGGTTTTGCCCTTCTTTTTGTCAAAATTCCTTCCATGGTTCATAGGCTAGTAGGATTTGAACTTTGATATCATTTTAATAACATAGTCTTAATGTGGACAGACAACAACTTATAAATGTTCATGAATGCTATGTTTTGTATATTATGTATTGTTTTGGAACATAAAACATAACACAAGAAAACTGAGATTCATTAAAATATTACAACTTATTAAACATTTTAACTTTTACGAATGGACACAATTGTTATTCCAAATGTTAATCTAAATGTTGATCTACTCTTGAGGGTGTCCCTTTCCAAAAAGATCGATCTTTGTGCTTGATTATGAGCAACATTTTGGGACTGTCATATTTGAATATTAGGGATCTAAATACTAGTAGTGGATGATGATACATGCATAGATTGAGACATAACTTGACTAGAGATTGCTAGTTCACAACTAGGTACATAAGTTGCAACCTAAGTAGACAAATTAGGCAAGGAGTATAAAGAATAATTGGACTTGATAAACTAAATCTTTCTCCTAGTCTCTATTGCTTGAGCTTCATTCTCAACCTTTTCAAGCTCTTTGGCCTAATCCTCTTTCTCCATTCTAGCCTTTTCTAGATCAATATCTAGCTTAGACATGGGAGGATTTATAGATTTACTTGGTATGACTTGGGGTTCATTTATTTGGATTCCTATAGCTTTTCCCATTTTTTTATCTATGGGTTCACAATAGGTTCTACAGGGTTTTCTTGGGCAGGCTTGTAGGGCTAGATTTGAGAAATGACTGGTTCTGGCCTTTGGCTAATGATCTTTTCTTGTTCTTGAACCTTAGATCTCAAACTATCTATATCACCAAAAATGTTAGCATGAAGGATTGAGGTCCTTTCCTCTAACTTCTTGTTTTGCTCCTTCAAAACAACCATCCTTCTAAGAAAGTTATCTCTTTCAATAATAGCATTCAAGACGGCTTGCTCTCTTTCCTTCTCCAAATGAATATGTTTGATTTCTTCTATTGCAACCCATTTCTTTATGAGTTCTCTTTCTAAGCACACTTATTTAGGACTTGCCAAATTTTCTTCTGAATCGGCAAGATCATCAAGGTCTATAATATCGGTCTCCTCATATCTAGGTACCCTAGGGTTAAAAGGACCATCCATTAAATTTTTATACCCTAGCCGATGGTTCATTTCCACACTATGTAATGTATCTCCTACTAAGGAAACATTCTTGTCATGATAAACTTGATGTTCTTGCAGTGGAGTATTGAATATCCCCCAAAATTCTTATATTTTCTGACTTGAAACTTAATGAACAGGACTCCCTCCCTACCACTGGTTGGTATTGAGGGTATACTGATGTATTACTCCTTGGTTTCTAGGTGGTATTTGGATCTTTCTTTTTTCTTTGATTCTTCCTACCACCTTGGGTTAAATCAATGTATAATGATATATCGGGATTGGTCCTTATGTAACCTCTTATGGTTTTCCTCTTATTAACCATTTGTGGGGATTACAAATAAGCACTAGCTTCAAAACCTTGACTGAGTTGCCACCCTATTCTAGAAAAAAATGTGAAAATAAAATAGCTTTTGACTTTATAAAAAGAACACAAGATAATATAAAAATATCTAACACACAGAGGGACCAATCACAAAGAAGACAAGACTGCAACTCTTTCTTGATAGATAAGACACTTCATAGGGGTTGTATATGTCAGTGTACACCTATAGTACTATGGTTTTTTTAATAAAAAATTCTCAATTATTTTCACCAAACAAGTGCAGTATGACCATGATTAGTATAGAAAATTTGATAGACACATATACACCTAGACCAAAGAAACTATTGTACTTCTTACACACAAGCATGTGTTGAGAAACTCGCCCACAAAGTCACCATTTTTATGGTGTTTTTAAACTATTAAGTTACAAAATACTTAATACAAAGATAATAAATTTTCAAAATAATCCAAGGATCAATTACTTCCTATAAACAATTATATGTGTTTCATATCTGTACCCAACTGTAATAAAATCAATATAGATTTTCTACTCTTTAGGCTCTGCAGAACCAAGGTGGGTATACCTAAGGGATGAAATATTTTTTCAACTTGACACTACACATATATTTTACTCATTTCATGAAAATTAACATCCCTTAAAGAAGATTTGGTCACCATTCTTCTTAGGTTTGCAAATAATTTCATTAAAAATCAGAAGTTAAATACAAACAAGTGTTAACCAGCATTAACATTCTTTGAACAATAAAATAGAATTGATTTCTGAATTTAGGCTTGATACTTATTTATGACTTTTCCATTTGTAGACTAAATCAATCAGATCAATGCCTCATCCATTAGGATTCAGTGTCCATTCAATTTCTAGATCTAGTTGATTGCATTACAATCAATGCTATTAGCAATTCTTACTAAAAATTATTCTTACAAACATCCATCCTATTACCATGGAAATCTTATCAACCTCACTAAAGAATCTACTTAATCCTTTGAATTAAAAGCAATAGTAAATTGACATCCAACTTAATTTAATTGTGTTCAATTGAACAAGCATTTCCCATACAACTTCTAGGTAACCAGATAATAAGAATAGAGACAAGATTCAACAAGAACAGGTGTGGGGACAATATATATTTATATTAGTTTCATTTTTAAAATTGTATAGGATTGAACAAGACTCAGAATGACTCAAGATAAAACAACTAGATCCTACCATGTTCATGTATTCTCATAAAAATTATAGATAAGACATATAACAAAGTTTCATATCAAGAAAAATGGGTAGAAAAGCTTAGTAAACACTAAAAATATGCAATAACTTGGACCTTTTCTCTAGCCCTAGGATCTCACTTATATAGTGTGAGATGCAACAAGCTTCAGGCATAGAGAACTGACAGCTATCTTTTTGACAAAAGATATTTACATTTATTTACTATTACAAAAGGAAACAAATTATGTAATAGAAAATTTTACATCAAACTATTCTTTTGGCGGGCCCATTTTCTATTACATCTTCAAATGCTATGGATTCCATGATTGACTCTTTTGCTATTCTGATTACTCAGAATATGTAGCTATCAAACTTCTTAATGATGTGTCTGGTTATGATCTTTGCAAGTTTACCTCAACTCAGTGATCTCCACTGGTCTCATCATGGATTGTTAAGGTAACAATTATTTAGGATTCCTCAGCTACCACATCATCTTCTTCTCCTACCACTTGTTCTGAAGACAAAAATTCCTTCCTTCCATTTGTTAAAAATAGTATCATCGAGCCAATCAAAATTTAGGATTTCTCACTACTTTTTTATTACAAAATTTTCAATATTTTCAAATTCAACAAAATATTTTCTAATAGTATTATAGAACAATAGTACTTTGACAAATTCTTCATTAGTCATTGCCCATAGTGCATGCCCCTTTTCATTGATAAAATTGTTCATTCTATGGCATAACAACTCATCAAATTCCTTCCATGTTCTTCGTTTTCTTTTATTTTGTCAATTTTTTTAAGTGCATTGGGAAAGACATCAAACTTCTTTTCTATATACTTAGAAAAACAACTTTCTATTCTCTTTCGAACACAAACCTAGTTTTCATCAAATTCTGTTAGATTATTAACTATATCAAAAAAATTCTCTATTTGATCACATGATAATTGGATGACATAGATACACATAGAAGTAACATCATCATCTCTTTCACTCAATTTTTGTCACAATAGGCTTCAATGTATCTTCATCTCTCCTTATTTCATCCCACATCTCTAGGATTCTTTCCAGCTAGTCATAAAATGTTGGCCAATCAATCTTGTCTACTAAGTACAAAATTGTTTTCCTAAGTTTTTCTTCATATTTATTATTTAATTCAACATGCATTTACCATAGTTTATTTTTTCTTCTTCAAATTCTTCTGCAGTATAGAACTTAGTTTTTTGTAGGGCATTAGGTAATTCAACAATGGGGGTAGATTTGAATGGCTTAACTGGGGGGCAAGGATATACAATTCTTGGCCTACTGGACTCTCCCACTTTCCTTTTTCCAAGTTGTTTGTCCATTAGGATACTTTATTCTCCAATAATTGAATCCTCTTTCCTCTTTCCTCATTAACTTTAAGTATTTATTCAAACTTGGCGTTGAGTTCCAAGAATTTACACTTTCCCTTCCTAGCTACCACACTCACGAGAGATAGCATTTCTTGAGCCATTTTAGTAATCTCTTCACTATCAACTTTATTAGCTCTGTATATAATGAGAGTACCAGTATGCTTAACACTTGAAATTTATTGAATTTTGGTCTTATCCCTTTTTTCAATAGACCAAATCACCAAAGATTGGTGATTACTATTGAACTTTATCCCTTTATGTACTTGCAAAATTTCCTCTTCATTTTTATTATGCACATCGTTCTCCTTTCTAATGGAATAAAAAACCATAGCATTAGCTATGTTCCACTCAAGCAAAACCAAAACTCATGACTCTTTGATTAATTTTCTCTTGACCTCAAGTGTTAATTGGAAAAATTCTTCCAAAAGTTTGGCTTTAACCTCTTCCTCAACTTGATAACTCACTTTGTTTGGTTTCTCTAATTTTATGTCTTTACACTTTGCCTCAAAATTTACTATATTTTTCCTCCACAATAATTGTGCAACTAGATTTAACACAATTTTCATCATCTATAAAATTTTGAGATGGTTGTGCAATGATGAGATCTATCCCCTTACCTCTATAATTAGAAATAGTGAGGTCAAAGGATCACATAGGAGGCTCCTCAGTCACTCCTCTTTCTATATAAGTAGTAGTAACAATGATGTACCTCTCCCCTCCAATTTGTCTTAGTTTCTCTCTCAAAGATGCTTCATCATCTATTCTGAGTGGGTTTTGGAATGGTGAATATTCTCCTATCTAAGAGGAGGATCCCTATTCTAGCCTTTTTCTCTTGGGGCCACTTGTGTCAGGTGCACTCTCTGATCTAAGCCTTTTGTACAAGGGAATTTGTTGTACATTTTGAGCCACAATGTATCCAACCCTCCTTTACAGTGTATGTTGGCCTGAAGTAACCACCATTATGCTATTTATTCTTCTTTCCATCTATGCAGACTTATCTAGATATTCTTTAACTAAGATGCTCTTCTTTTCATTAAAAGTTTGGATTATCATAGTAAAAATGTTCATCACGGTGTTCAATTTAGCTCCCTAATTTTTCTTATCTACTAAGGGGTTATAATTGGGATCAAAAGCATTGATAAATTCTAAATTTTTACTGAAAACTACACACTTTTCTTTTTTGACCTCTTTTTCCTATAAAGAAAAATATTTCTAACAATATCCTCTAGGAAATATGCATTCTACATAATATCCTCATCTTTGGTTCTCTCCCTAAGGAGGTCATAAAATCCCTTTGGATCAATGCATCTAGCATGGGATTGGGCCATGTGATTTCTATCCAAAAATAAACTCATACTCCTCTACCATTTTTTAACAAAAACAAAATCATGCACCATGGTAACATCTAGGAATAATGTGCCTTTACCTTTTCCAAATATATCCCTTTCCTCAATTGTTCCAATATGCCATAGTAACTATTCAATTCCTATCTTCAAAGGAACATGAAAAGGTAATACATGGGGTCTTCCCAAGAAACCATAAACTCTGATTATAGTAGAAATGGGGTATAGGATTATATCCCAAAATTATGACTAACCAATAGTTTGTTGGCATGGTCTTTGCATCTTATCAATTCTAATAAAGACTGTGGGATTCTTGGACTATCCCCTTTCAAGAGAAATCTGAGCCTTGAAGCAAAGCATCTATCAAATTTGACATAGCTGGCATCTGTGACTTCCCAAGTCATGTCAGTGCTCCATAACTGAATTGGGAGATTCTCTCTATCTCTTTCTAGTTCTAAATTAATTAACAAAGAATACTAGTAAAAAGGACTATTCAACTTACCTTGAGCTATTCCAACTAAACCATTGTGAATTTCCTCATATAGGAAAGTAGCAAAATCAAGAATTTAGCTCATTCCAAATTGCAAAGTTTGAGCCATGATGAGAAAAATAGAGCCTTCGATATAATCCTGCTCATCCATCCCAAACATTTTGAAGAGAGTAGAATACAAAGCTTAAGTCCTACGATTAAAATATTTTTTCATCAAGGGCTTTGGGGTGTTTGGTGTAACTAGAGGTAATGACCTAATTTTAACAATGTGTTGCTATAAGGGCCTTGCTCTTAAGTATACCCTTTGTGCATCATATATTTCCTCTCATGGACTTCTTGGTTAGGGTTGAGCTTAAATACCCCTTTGATCAAGGAAGGTGAAACCGTAAAGAGGTTATCCCCAGCATGGTTCTTCACAATTCCAGTGATGGGGTCATATTTCTTGGCCATGTCAAATAATAGGTCACTGTCATAAAATGCCCTAGGAACAACCAATTTTCCAATGTCAAATTCCCAAAAATGACTCAATGGGGTGTCCAAGTTGCATTTTGCAAACCAATTTTTGAACAATTCTAAACCTCCCACTAAAACTTGTGCATCTCTTACCTAATTGGCTCTATCATAGAAACCCTCACCCACAACCATTTAGGGTTTTTAGGGATTAGTTCTCTCCCTTTTGTTAATTCATTTATAAATATAGGAAATTATTTAAGGAAATAACCATCAATAGATCTTTTCAGGTAGTGAGTAAAACCAAAGAACTCCTTTTGTGGAGGCATTTTAAAATTTCAACTTCACACAATTATAATTCCTTGATTTTCAAAAGTCACAGGCCACTTACCTACTAATTTTTGCTTCTCTTTATCTATAAATTACACTATAAATCATTGAAAACCTTCTAGAATCTCATGCTCTAGCTCTAAATACCCTTGCACTCTGAGATATTTGATATTGTGTGGCTCAATATTGGTGAATTTTCAAGTTATACGGTAGCATTAAGATCACATGAAGGAGCCTTGAATAGAATTAATATCTTTATCTACTAATTTTCATGTCATGCCTCAGATTTTATATTCATCTATTGGTCACATAGAATCGGATGGCCTTACTTAAAAATTGAAAGGCTACTTTAAAGTTTTGAAGTCCTTGCCATGTGTCAAGGAGGTGCTTCCAAAATTTTCTTAAAGATCAAGCATTTCCTTAATGTGGTAAAGCATCAATCGTTGATCTTACCAAGATCAGAAATCCCAAAAAATAGCAGTATCTTATAAATAAAATATTTTGAAAGGCAGCCCCACTGGTATATTCATCTCCAACCTGGCAAGTACTGACTTATCTAGCCAACTAGATCATTCCATTAAATTACCTTTTACAGGCTAGCATGACTTAATAGCTCTTCTTTGCAACACGTCCCACCTTACCACATGGCAAAATGGTGCTTCCCCACTTTTCTTAAAGTCCATGTATATTCATATTATGGATAAGCACCACTCGTTGATCTCATCAAGATCAATGGTGTTATAAAATGACACATTTATAATATCTAGTCAGCCAGACAAACCAATGGAATGTTTCATTTTTGGCCAACATGTCTGACAATTGCCATAGGATAGACATTTTTATTGCATTTGAAAGAATTGGGTCCATGACATCATTATATGCCACATGTCCTATTTTCACTTCCCCACTTTGTCTAAATGTTGAGCACTCTTTTATAGTTGTAAAGCACTATTCGTTGATCTTGAAAAGATCAATGGTATATAAATTGCATATTTTGAACTATGTAAAATATCTGTTGTCATGTCACTAGGGACAGGTATCACCAAGGCACTTACCCTCTTTGGTTAAAATCCTTGTATTTTCATCAAACGGTAATGTGCCAACCATTGATCTTCCAACGATCAACTGTGCAATGAATTTGAAAGAAAAACAACCCCACCATAATGAGCCAACCAATAAGATCACAAGAAAATGGAACATGCACTGACACATACTAACAACTCTAAAAAGGGTCTAATGAAGCATTGGAAAACTTAGACAAAATTCAATTTTTTTGTGGTGCCATCAAGACCTATTTTCAATAAGTTCTATGTGGCTCCAAGGCACTTCCCTGCTTTGTGTAAAAAATATGCATCTTTACCTTTTGGGCAAGCACTCACTATCGATCTTGGAGAGATTGACAATTAAGCAAAATAAACCATTGCAGTTAAGATGCTTCATAATATGTCTAAGAAAGCTAATTTCCGTTAAGGAAAGTTTATAATAAAAAGTCTAATTTTTGAAAAATAATAAATTAATATTTTTGAAAAAGAAAAACTTTGGATAATCGTGTCCCATGTAATTTTGAATAAGGAAATTATATTTAACTACCTTTTGAAAGCTAGGAAACACAAACGAGGGTTTAAAAGACCTTTAGGAATTTTAAACTAGGGTTTCAAAAAACAAAAATTTTTGACTATAACCCTAGGGTTTTTCATTGTGAGGTACAACATATGATAGAAGACGAAAAACTAGGCCAACAAGCGAAATTAGAGAACTTTTTCTCATTCTCTTCGATGATGTGGTAGTATGGCATTAACTATTGCACATAAAGGTAATAGATTAGGAGGATAAAATAGACTCTATAAAGAGAAATAATGTACAAATTTATTCTTATATATTATTTTATAGCACTAGAAGATTTGTGTAAATAAACAAGATGGAGATACCTTTATCAATTTTTTGCTCTTGGTTGAATGAAAAATAAAACTTCCAAATCTTGAATGACACACATCATTCATGCCAAAAAGGAAAGTATAAAGTAAATCTATTCAATGTTAACATGATCATTACAAGGGAAAAGATTTATTGTTAAGATTAAATTGTTTATAATTTGAATCTTATTAAAAAAAAATTGTAATAATGGGCTAAACTTAAAATGGGATTCTAAGAAAAATATTGTATGCTAGTAGATTTAGAATATTGATATTTTGTTGATTTACTTGAATTTGGAATCTCTTCTTTGGGTCTCATGATTCTTTTACTTCAGTGTCATAGACATATGAAGTAGTTTTTGGACCACAGAGATACTATGAGAACAAAATTTAGAGTTGACATTAATGTAACATTTTCTCTTGCAATATAATTATGTGTAATCAATGGATACATGATTTGAAGACACTAGAATAGCTGCCATTATCAATGTGAAAACATGTCTTTGTATTTCACCTCATGCAGTTGTGTAGAGCTAATATTATTATTAGTGAATTGTATCCCAGAATGAATATGTACATGGTCACAAAGTGAACTTGAGCAAAGCACAAGGGTTGGATGAGATTGATGTTTATAGGATAATATGTATTAAGATTATTATCCACATAAGGCAAACCATGATAATGTAAGAGCTATCAATGGAGAATTTCTCAAATTTTCAGCAATGTTGTATGTATAGTATACATTTTCTTTACAGGCTTTTTTATCAATTCATGTTTGAATTTTTTGTTATTGACTGTAGCAACACAAATATTAAGAGGAGAAATAGTTGCTAGATATATTTGAGCATCTAATAGAGATTTTTGTGCTCCTACCATGTTCAACTTGGTTGTTGTATTGTAGTCAAGGATGTTCTTTGAAATTTGTGTTTTGAAAATTCTTCAAATCAATAACTTTCTATGCTACAAGGGACATACCAATTTGAACTCTTTGTCCTTGGCTAGAAAAATTCTTGGTATGTCAAAACAGCATATGTCCCCTCGCTAAACAAAATTTGTTAAATACACATGGGATACCATTGAAAAAGGGGAAATGTCATTGGGGGAAAGCAGTTTCATCAATGAGCTCTAGAGCAGGGCCAATGCACATCAAGCTTCTCTAAACTCATATAATACCTTTCTTGATAGAATTATTAAACAAAAAAATTCATGAATGGAAACACTCAAGAAATATACATGATAGAGAGCCTATGGAATATATCATTAAGAAATTAACTTGTAATCACCGAGGCAAGTTTGGATTCTAGACTTAATGTATCTAAGCTAAGAACTCATGAGAAAAATTTATACATATTTTAATAGATAAAATATTATTTTATTTTTTTAAAGAACTAGATGTTTCAATTTCAATGCAAAGGAACATAACATTTTGAAGAGGATTCTATACATGTGACGTCAGTTTCAACTAGTATTTGTCACATTTTTGTTGCAAAGGAGAATAACATTTCAACAAGCATAAAATGAGTGAGATGTGAGGTTTGACCAGTATCCATTGCAATTTTGATGCATAGACATAGAGCGTTTCAATGGGTTTTTCATCACAATTTTGACAACCACTAGTCACATTGGTGGAAAGTGTATATTACACAATGCTTGGAGGTTGAGATAGATATCCTAACAATAGTTTCATCAATATATTTACCATAGTAATGTTACAATATTGAAAAATGTTTTCGGCGTCAGAAAATTGACCAAAAAGGATTGACGACATTGTTCATCATTTTGTCAACATAATGGCATCAATATTACGATGAATCCTCATCAAAAACTGTTAGTGTAGTTTTTTATTTATCCTATTTTGCTAGGTTTTTCCTACACTTTTAATAATCTCGCTTAGGTTAATAAAGCATGTCTTATTAGGTGAATGGTTGTGAGGTGTCATCTTCCTACATGTGAGCATCCATTAGCTATCTTGGGAAGATACTTTGCTATCTTTAGTCTGATAGATGGTTGCTCCTCATTGGTTGGTGTTGCCACCTCCTCCCTCTTCCTAGCCTATATAAGCATGCTACCTGGCTTGTATTTGCATCTCTTATTTTTGCATCCTCTTAATGCTATTTTGCTTCCAGCATTTGCATTACTCTCTTGGAGACTAACTCTATGATGCTATTTTGATTTTGTATCATTTGCATTCATAGTTTAGATATTTACTCTTTGCACTAGTTTTCTGGGTTATTAATCTTTTCAGATTCTAACATGGTATCAAAGCTTTTCTATGTGCAAGAGTAGATTTTAGTTTCCTTATTTGAGAGATTTGGGGGGGGCAAATAAACTTTATTGTAGTTTTTTGAAAAATGAAGTATGCTCTTCTCTTGCATCTTTGGATGGTCCTGAGAATCAGAAAAGTTTTGACAAAAATAGTTTTTTTCTGGGGTTTCAATCTCAAATCTGACAACCAACTTGCATATTTGGAGTTTTTAATCAGTTTTGCAGGTTCCAGCATGCCATTGATGGACTTAAGAAGCTGATCCAGCATTTGCATGTCAAATTTTGGTTGCTGGGGTCGTTTTCTGATTTTTGGACCAGTTTTTTACTGTTACAAGCATCTAATTTACACTACAACAACATCTTCTATTCATCAGCAAGAAAAACGCTTTCTGGGTTTTGTTCGCAGCCCCGAAAAACCATCTGGGTGTCTTTTAGATTTTGCATGCAAGCTTTATATTTTTCAGGATCGAGCATGCAAAGCTACAGTCATACCCCTCTCCGTTGGCAGCTGCAGATTTGAATGCAGTTTTCAAATGTCTCGTTCTTGCTCATACGGACTTTGATTTTGATGATTCTTGTTATGAACTTGGCTATTTTTTTGTGCTCTATCCACTAGTGGAGTTTTTTTTGATTTTCATGCATGAATTCTTCAGAAATTGCAAATTCTCAGCCATGACTGTGCACAGTTCTCATTTTGAAAACTTTGGAGGATCATAACTTTCTCATACGACCTCGTATCGAGGCGATTCTTTTTTTGAAAGTGCATGATTTTTCGAGTAGATCACAGTGGTTCTATTTGTTTTCTTGATTATTGTGCCCAAGTTTCACTTTTAGCATATGCTCTTCATGAGGGTTTGTAATGCATTGAAATCAAGACCACTAAGTATCTCTTTCTAGTGGTAGTTGTAAATGGACTAAAATAAAGTGCCAAATCATATTTCTTTTGGGGGGGGGTGTTCTTTGATTGAGTAAAAAGGGGGGGGGGGCATTGTCGTGGCTGGGTTCTCTTCTTTTTAGCATTTCTTTGCATTTCTTCATCATGGATCAAAAAAATATGCCCATCCTAACTCCATACAATTACTTTGAGTGGAAATCACGCATGACAATTCACTTAAAGAAAGCTGGATTAAATAGGATAACTATGGGACTTGAAACTGAACCTACTAAAGATGAAGACAAGCCTAAGTGGTTTAACAAATGTGATGAGGCATTTGGAACATTGTGTTTGTCTGTTTCTCCTGACTTTCTATTTCACATTGAGTCTTTGGATACACCAAATGAAGTATGGACAAAGCTAGAAACACTATTTGGCACACAAGATTCAATGAGGGGTCATATGTTGGAAAATGAATTAATAAGTTTGAGTCCAGGCAATTTCAACACAATCCAAGATTTCTTCACCAAATTGAAATCACTAAGGCTGCAGTTAAAACAATGTGGAATTGAAAAGAAAGATGAACAACTGATTCTTAGTATTCTCTCTAAGCTAAGTTCAGAATATTCTGTGTTTGTCTCTACCTTCTATGCTACTAAGGGTGCACTTGGTACTCAATTCACCATGCCATCTTTAGATGATTTTTCTATCAATCTCACTCGAGAACAGGACAAGCTAATCCAGATGGGCATTCTTAAGTCCTCTAAGTCACATGCCTTGGCTGCCAACCAAGGCACAAAAGAACAACAAGGACAAAGTAGTAACAACAATAGTAAGGACAAGAAACAAAAGAATAGCGAGGAGAAGAAGGATCAGATGCCAGTTTCTTCAAAAGCAACTATTGATACACCATCTTCCAAGGGCGATAAACCTAAGAAAGAAAAGGTCAAATGTGCTTATTGTAAAAGACCTAGTCATGATGAACATAAATGTTTGCAGAAACAACTTGATCACTTGACATACATTCTTGAGAAGAATAATATCAGTGTTCCTGAGTCTATCAAACAAAGTTCTAATGAAGGGTCTAACAAAGAAAAAGAAAACAACAAGGGGAAAGGAAAGGGCAAGGCCCTTTTTGCAGTTGCTTCCTCACCATCCACTTGGGTTCTTAATTCAGGTGCTTCACACCACATGGCTTCATCTAAGGAAGAAATTGCATCCTTGGAGCAATGTACTATGCCTTCTATGTTGATGGGTGACAACACTCCTATTGAGGTGGGTGGGAGAGGGTCTGTTGATGTGGGGGATGGCACATTCCATGATGTTCCTTATGTACCCTCATTGTCAACTAATCTCCTATCGGTACACCAGATCACTCACACAGGTTTAGGCAAGCAGGTTGAGTTCACTCCTGATTCAATGGAGATAAGTGAGTTGCACAATGATTCTACAATTGCAGTTGGGAGAGCAGATCATCAGTCAAGACTCTATATGTTTTCTCACCTTGTTCCTGATCCTCCTTTGACTATTTTTCTCACTCACTCTAATGATGTGAGCAGATTATGGCATGAGCAGTTTGGCCATCTTAACTTCCACTACTTGCATCAGCTTAACCAGCAGAGCATGGTCACAGGGTTGCCTTCTACTTTGACATTGGAGTCACTTGGAATACATGATAGATCTTCTAATGGGTCAATTTCACTTGAGCAGTCTTCTACCTCCACTTTTGATGCAAAGAGTGATTCAGAGGACTCACCTCCTTCCTCTCCTAGTCATCATTCACAGGTTGATGATTCTCCTCTAGATTCTCCATCTTCTGGTCCACTTTGGGCTAGATAGACCTTGCAGTTTGCAGGTGATTGGGTTGGGGATCCATCAGACACCAAGTAGACTCGTTCACAATTCCAGGATGCTCTACATATCTTCATTGCTACTGCCTCAAATCCACAGTCCTTTCATGAGGCTTCTGGTATTTTTGAGTGGGATACAGCTATGCAGGAAGAGTATAGTTCCTTGATGAGGAACCACACTCGGCATCTTGTCCATTTTTCTAAGGGAAGAAAAATTGTTCGATGTAAGTGGATCTACCGGACAAAATTTGCAAGCTTTGCTGGAGGTGCAGGATGCTACATCTTTTGGGGGGGCCTCTTCCTCTCACTTGGAGTCCTAATTTTCTTTGGGGAGTCTCTTTTCTCTCTCTTTTGGGGGAATTTTATGTACATGGGTACCTCATTAGGCTTGACTTGCCGGGACCCATTTCTACATCCACCTAAGCTTCGCTTATGGGGGGGTGTTAGTGTAGTTTTTTATTTTTCCTATTTTGCTAGGTTTTTCCTACACTTTTAATAATCTCGCTTAGGTTAATAAAGCATGTCTTATTAGGTGAATGGTTGTGAGGTGTCATCTTCCTACATGTGAGCATCCATTAGCTATCTTGGGAAGATACTTTGCTATCTTTAGTCTGATAGATGGTTGCTCCTCATTGGTTGGTGTTGCCACCTCCTCCCTCTTCCTAGCCTATATAAGCATGCTACCTGGCTTGTATTTGCATATCTTATTTTTGCATCCTCTTAATGCTATTTTGCTTCCAGCATTTGCATTACTCTCTTGGAGACTAACTCTATGATGCTATTTTGATTTTGTATCATTTGCATTCATAGTTTAGATATTTACTCTTTGCACTAGTTTTCTGGGTTATTAATCTTTTCAGATTCTAACAAAAACAAGGTCTAAAGTTACTAGTGTGTTATTGTGTTTTAGAGCTTTGACATATTTGAAACTACTATTAAGAATTGTGCTAGTGTATGTGAACATGTGAGTCTTTCCATGTTCCTTATTCTCATCACCTAGTGTTGATTCTTCACATTTACACTTAGTTACATGATGTTTTTGTTAAGTAACTTATATTAAGGAAAAAATTATTCAGTGCATGTTATATTCTTGTGTTCCAAGGATCTTTCGGCGAGTCAATACATGCATCGACCTTTGATAGTAGCTCTAACCTCAAAAGAATACCTAAAAGGAGATAATAATGGTGAGATTAAAAAATCTACCACAAAGAAATCAAGTGAGATCTAACCTCCATAAAGAAAGGCTCTCCCTTACTAAGAACCTCATCAAGACATACCTAGCCAGGGAAACCACTAGAAAGAAAAAAGAAAAGAGGGGAAAAGGAGAATTTTTTTTAGCTGAATCTACTATACAAAAACTAAAGGTAACAAGGAGAAAGGATTAGAACACATATTTCGTAGGTTTTAAATGCCTTACAATATGGAAAACACAATGCAAGGCTTACTCTGCCATTAGTATGAGATATTAGAAGCACCTATTAGCCTAAAACCATCTAAGAGAAAACTCCAAACCCTCGCATAATTGAAAGTAGCACTGAAAAACTTGAATTCAAATCTAAACAAACAAATTTTCAATAGTAGAGGATTTACTATAAAGGAAAATTTCCTTGAAATTAGAAAGAAGAAGGGAAATGGAGAACCACTATACAAAATATAAACACAAAAAGGTATTCTTACATAAGAAATCCAAAGTTCTCAAAATATAGCGTGAACCACATCCAAAAAGGCTAGCCACAAGGTAACAAGGAAGAGAACAAAGGTCCACAACCAAAAACCACATAATTTTTTTGTAATGGAGAAAATAATAATGTTGTGCATCCATTGGAGAGAGAAAAGAGACATACCCAAAAAACCACGTATTAAACAAAAAATTGAGCCCCATAACTGCACGTGTATTTGTGTCTCTTTCTTCGATCTTAGAGTCCATTGACTCCACATCACTTCTAGAAAGCCAACATACCAACCTTTACTCCTCGCTCACTTCCCCAATAAATTAATTAGTGTTGTGTTCTCAGTTAACAAGAAGGAAGAATAAAGAAATTTTGACTCCCATTGACTTGAAAATTTCCAAGTTGAGAATAAGTGGTTACTTTACTACATCAAGCATCATAAAAGGTTCTTAATACATAATTAAAGTTGGCAACTAATAAATACTTGATGATATATAGTTTTTAGTTTGGTTACTACATATCTTGAAGATAAAAATGTATTATGCCAACATTATCCACCACCCCCGCACCCTCCCCCCTTCCTTGCCCAATATATTGAACCTAAAATAGTAAAAATACCTTATGGACCCCCTCGTAATGTTTACACAAGAAAACATGTCAATTGCATAATTTGAATACATATTTAGAGAAAATTTTCTTCAGACTAGTAGATCATGAATGTAAAAAGGCTCTTTCAAGTTGTCTTCTAACCCTCATAAAGGTGTAGCTTCAAGCTATCTTCAAGATTCATTCAAAATGCTAAATTGGGATTAACATGAGATATATTATTGATTTCTCCATAATTTGACATATCATCATTATCAATGCAAGAAACATTATCTTCTCCATTAGAATCAAAATGTTCCTTCAATTTTCTAGAAGATAGCCTTGGCATCATCATCATCAATGGGGGCTTTGACTTCTACAACTTTCCTAATGCGTAACTTGAAATTACTTATATGGTTTGACATTATGATCTTACTACAGCATAAATCATGTTTTCACCGCTCTATCTTATTGTAAAGTTGTTAATTTTTTAAGGTGTTAATATGATGATATAGATATATACATTCAAAGTAATACATTTCTAAGTATAAAATACTTTCAAACTGTATTTAAATAAAATTATAATATTGAACATTTTAAATTTGATTAGTTTGGATTTTAAATTTTTTAATCAATTTATATTTATATTTAATATATTTCATATAATAAAAAGTCTAATTGTGTATTGTTCAAATAAAAATATAATTGAAGTATTAGAAATTAAATTGGTAATATAATAAAAAATTTAAAGGTTAAATAGTTGTATTAAAAATATACTTTATCTTAAACAAAAAAATTTGTGATTTTGAAGATATAATATAATTATGATTTAAAAAATATATTCATAATCTCATTCTTAACTAGATTTTTGCTTTGACATGTTATTTCTATCTATCTGCCTAACCCTACTATTTAAGTAGTCTTTTTTGTGTCAATGTTTATATTTTATTACAAGTATTCTATATTTTATCATAATTTTAATCAGTTATGAACCATACGTTCTACTATCGTAATGTAGATTTATTATAGACAAAAAGATAGGGACTCTAGCTCTGTGGAACTCTTGTTTCAATAGAAATAAACAAAACACTTACTTTATCTCATCTTATGTTACTTGCAACAATGTATTTCGCTCAATAAATCTCAACAGCATACCAATCTCTGTTGCATTCAGGCCCAGTGACATGAGCAACATTGAAGAGAGAGTGTGGTGGGCACGTCAGCAAAGTTGTTCACAACCTTTAATTATGGCACATTCAATTTGCATCCAACACAATGACAACTTCCTTATTGTAGAACAATCAATAGATCCTTCCATGCACTGAGTATGATTCTCTTATCTCTACACACCTTTACATTTGTCGTGTGCCTCGTAAGTATTCTGGAAAAAAATCATCTTCTTAGCATTGTGGTTGTGCAGTTGAATGGCATGATGAAAGAGTCGATATCACTGTAGACCAGAGTGTATGTGAAGATGACCCGCGTGGACAAGAGCCATGCAGAGGTTGCGAGTGAGCAGGTACCATATTATGTTTCTTTCATTGGTGATTTTAGTAGAAGAACATGGGTTTATTTACTTAGAAGTTAAGCTGAAGTTTGTTTGAGAATTGATAATGGCAATGAATATTGCTCCAATGATTTTGACACATTTTGTAAAGATTGTGGTATTAAAAAAGAGAAGATGACTCTGTAAATTCTCCACTGCAAAATGGAGTTGCAGAAACAATGAACATGACCTTGATGGAGAAGGCTAAGAGCATGCTGAGTGAAGCTAGATTGCAAAAAACATTTTATGCCAAAGTTGTGGCCACTACCTACTACCTAATAAACAGGTCTCCTACATCAACTTTTGTTGATAAGACACCAATTAAAGCATGGTCGGGCCACAAGCCTTCACTTAGAAATCTAAGAGTTTTTTGTTGTGAGGCATGCACTCATGTGCCAAAGGAAAAGCACAGAAAATTGAACAACAAAGCTATTAATTGCATCTTCATCAGATATAGTTATGGTGTGAAAGAATACAAGCTTTGGGATCCTATTGCAAAAAAGGTATTTTATTCTAGAAGTGTTATATTTAGAGAAATTAATTCTTTATGTTTTACAGTGTAGCTAGAATTGATAAAATAAAATAAAGATGTAATTTAACTTATTGGTACACCTAAGAAAGTTGGATCGAGGCCCTTAGAAAGACAAGTTCTTGAAGAGATATTTATGAGTTCATAATTTTAAAAGGAAGAGGAAGAACTTGATGATGAACATGAACGTGAACTTGAACTAGATCTTGCTTGAAGGTCTAGTGGGCAGACTAAAGCACTAGAAAGCTATGAATATTCACCTGATGATTAGAGGTGTATATTTTACTTGAATGATAATATTGATGAACTCAAATTTGTGGAAGAGGCTCTTGGTATGAATGATTTAGAGTCCTAGAAAATTTCCATGGAAGAAGAGATGGAAGGTCTTAAGAGGAATGACACATGGGACCTTGTACCATTTCATTAAGATGGAAACCTATTGGTTGTAAATGGGTGTTCAAAAGGGAGATGGGTTTAGATGGAAGCATTGAAAGTATAAAGCATGATTGGTTGCAAAAGGTTACTCCCAGGTTGCAAGAATTGATTATGGTAGAAAAAAAAATTCTTTTAGAAAAAATGACATCCATTTGATTTTTACTTTCTATTGCAGCAACTTATGATCTATAAGTAGAGCAGATGGATGTGAAGAGAACTTTCCTTCATGGAGATTTGGAGGAAGAAATTTATATGACATGGCCAGAGTACTTTGTGTTGAAATGGAAAAGTCTTTTGGTCTATAAATTGAAGAAATCCTTATATGGTCTAAAACACAGTCCTAGGATGTGTTACCAAAAGTTTGAAACATATGTATTGAGTTTTGAATTTGTGCAATCCAAATATGATCACTGTATATACTATAAGTCTGATGGTGATTATTTCCTAGTTATTTTCTTATATGTTTATGGCATGTTTATTAGCAAAGGAAAAGGTTTGATTGCAGATTTAAAATCTCAACTCTCAGCAAAGTTTAAAATGAAAGATCTTGGTGCATCAAGATACATTCTATGAATGAAGATTATAAGAGATAGGAAAAATAGAAAGCTTTGGTGAGGACAGAGTAAGTAGGTTGGTACTATTTTAAGAAGATTCAATACGTAGGATTCTAGACCATTGAGTGCTCCTAGTACTATGGGAAAAATCCTTTCTAGCTCATAGTGTCCTTCATCCCCATTGGAGATGGAAGACATGAGCCAAGTATTTATCATAGTGTTGTTGAAATTTTTATGTGTGCTATGGTTTGCACAAGACTAGAACCTGCCCAAGTAGTGGGAGTACTTTCTCATTATATATCTAATGTAGCAAGAGCACACTAGGATGCAGTAAAAAGAGTTTCTAGATACTTGTGGGATACCTCAGAGTACTATATATATTTTCATGCAACAAGAAATGAGCATTCCCTAGATATTCAAGGCTTTGTGGATTCAGACAAGGCTGGTGATGTTGATAGTATAAGATCACTAATGCATATGTGTTTACATTATTTGGTGGTACAATTAGTTAGATAAGAAAGTGAAAAGATGTAGTCACCTTTTCCACAACATAGGTAGAGTATATGGTAGCTACTCATGCCTACAAGAAAACCATCTTGATTAAGAGATTGTGTTTAGATATAGAGTTCAAATAGGGTGCAATGATAATTTATAGTGACAGTCAGAGTGCAATCTACCTAGCAAAGAAATTGACATTTAATGTCAAGACCAAGCACATTGATGTATAATATCATTTTGTGCGAGATATAGTCAAGGATGGAAAAGTTAAGTTAGAGAAGGTAGTGCCTTTGATGATTGTTGTTGATGCATTAACTAAGCCCGTGAGCATAGAGAAGTTCAGATGGTGTTTGGAGTTTATGGGCCTCTCGGCTCCTAGCAATTAAGTTTATGAAATGGTGGATCCCCCGACTCTTGCAAGGTGTTTGACAAGTGGGAGAATGCTGATAATTATGGCTTAACCTTGCAATCATTTTCCAGAAAACTCTAGAAAAATTTAACTAGAAAACTCTAGATTTTTTTGGAAAATTCTAAAATTTGTTTATTGTAGTTTTCCACATGTTTATGAGTTGTAAAAAGGTGTATGATTTTTTTAAAAAGTTTCTAGTCTCTAGACCAATGTAGAAGGGCTATTTTTAGAGTGTAAACAACTTACAATATGAATTTTATGGGGGTCTAAACTAAAGGACAAAATTATGGATGAAAATGGTATTCTTGAAGTTACAAATTGCAAGTGGGTAACATGTGCCATGGTTGTTTTTCCATGGTTTTGGCCCATGGTTTTATAAAAATACAAAAGACTTCCAAGTGGTAAATCACTATAAAAGGAGGGCTTGGGGAGGTGTTTGAATCATCGAGTTTAGTTTGCAAGATTAGTGCTAGAAGGAGTCTCTCTAATTCTGAGTCTAAGTTAGAGTTGTGATGATGCACTTATCTAAGAACTGGCATTGCAAGTGTATTTTAATATTCCATATTTTAGAATACATTGTCCGATTTTTGGAGGGTGGGTTTTTCTCCCAAAAGGGTTTTCCTATGGTATTCATTGTGTTATGAGTTCATTGTCCTTTTGATTAAGTTATTATGGATTTCTTGAGATCTATGCAATAGTTAGTTGAAGTTGCATAATTTTCCTCTCAAATATTAGTGTAGGAAGTGATTACGTGCACCTTTGCTTCCTTATATGTCTTTCATCAACTTTAACATATTTAATTATTTTATATGTATGATGTCTTAGTTTTAGTATTTTAGATTGTGGACCATTAAGAAATAGTAGAAATTATATGACAACTTTTTTATAGTTGTTACGTCCATTTATTTTGTAACAACAATTTTAAGCTAATTTTAAAAAATAAATATATTTATTATATAGATCTAATCAAACTTTATTTATCAAATTATATATTGTTATATATAATGTTTATGTATTCATTTTATTAAATAAATATTATTATAAATTATTTCTTTATTTATACACTTCTATTATCTATTTTTTTCCTTTCATTTATTTTTATCTCATAATTATGTCTAACTCAATAGGCTATTCTCTCATTTAACTCTTTCCTTTCATACTCAATTATATGTGCTCTTAAATTGATATATTCTCTAATTTTTATGATATCCTCTCTCGTTTGTTGTCTCCCTCCCAAACATTTCATAACATGAAAGTAGATAAAAAAGAAATTTGCTAATCAATTAAATAATAATAATCTTCATTTTTTTTAAAGTAGAATAATTTTTTCTTTTACATGTAGGAGTTACTTTTTCACATGCTTCCTGAGGCAATCTCTAGTGCTAGTGGACACACTTTTGAGACATTTTGGCATGGATCCTGGGGTAATGAAAAATTTATATTTTTTCCTTTCTAGTGCTTTTTTAGCTACATGTTTTTTTTCCATAACTTGCTCATCTGGACCTTTCTTTTTGATCTGAAAGAAGTGTCAAAAATCTAATTATGAGCTTGTCATGATTGTGTAGTTTATTTATATTTTTTATGTTTTTTGGCTGCCTATTTTGGTTGTCAAAGTCAAAAGCTTTATTTTTCACTTCGAAGAAATATTTTGAGACATTCTATTTTCCAAATTCTACTTCAGCCACATTGCATTCAATTTTTTAATTTTATTGAATTATGATGGATATATTGGTTGTTTCAAGTCTTGAGATTGATTTTTTTGTTTTAGATATTTTTTTATGGGTAATACTATCTATAGTATCAACCTTATATCTCTTTTGATCTTTGTTGACATCCTTTTGTAGTATTTTTGCAAACACACTGAGATAAAGTATTAGTCTATTGTATTTTAGGATCTTGGACATCTTTGTGTTTTATTGTACTCATACTATATTACAAAGTGCCTTGGAAGGTTTTATGTTGGCCATATTCTTCATATTCCTTTATCAAGTGAGTGATCCTTCCATGACATTAGCCTCATGACATGTCAATGACACAGGCCAGTATAGGTGTTTGCACTTCTCTTGCACTCTTAATGTTCCTAGTTCTTCTTTCTGCATGAGATATTGCATTGAGTTTTAGTGTTCATGTCTTAACTCTCATCATTAGAGGGGGTTTATGTTGGTTCTATTACTTTCTTGGTTTGATAGAGTTAACTATGTATTCAGTACTTGATCTTATGTACTAGGTGATTACAGTAGCTAGATACTTATGCATTTCAGTGAGATGGATCATTTAAAATATAGACATTATTTTATTGCTATTTTTGGAGGCCATTAATATACCTTCCATCTTCGATTGGTCAGCTCTTCAAACTCTCTTCTCTACCTAGTCCTGTTCTATACAATGGAGGTTCTTAAAATCAGTAGTTTGGTAGTGTTTGTAGCTTCATGCTTCAGTGGTATTCTGCATGGTCATCCTTTGTTCATATCTTCTGGAACATTCTTTCCATCTCTTTTTCAAGTAGGGTTTCTCCAATGTGGTTTTATCCATTTCTTCACTTATAGAGATTTAGTTGTGCTTGGGTACTTCATTAGGTTTTCTTTGTCAAAACCCAATTTTTTTTTCAACAATAGTTTCTAGGTTTTTAGCTATTCCCTAAATTTATCTTAAAGGGGGGTGTTAGAGTAATAAGATATTGTCTTATTAATTAAATCATTTTGATTTAGTTATTAACTCACTTATTATCTCTTTTTTACTTAAGATAAACTTTAGGCATATACTAATTAATTCTTTTATTAATTATTATCATGCAACCTAAGTTTTAGCTATTAGGGTTTTGATCTTCTTTTATAAGGATTGATATCTTTGTAATTTGATTCATTCACTTTGGATAATAGAAATTTCTTTTCTCATTAAGAATGTCTCATGTATGGATCTGGCAATTTCAATGCCCTAAGATTTTTCATTCTCTTTCTATGACAAGTGTTTGCATGGAAGTGATTCTTGGGAGTTGTGAGGTTGATCTTTCACCAACTTCAACACAAAATTATTTTTCATACATTGTTCAATTGAACCAATTTTTTAAATTAAATGAAGCCATTTTGTCAAGGTTTGAGATAAACAATAATGTATGTACAATATTAGATTTTGTATAGTTTAAAGAAACTTAAATAAATAAAACTAAAACTAAAATTTGTTCATTTATAAAACTTGCTACAATTATTACTAATGCGACAAGTACTATCCATTATGTTCTTTATTTATAATTAAAATTTAAAGAAGTTCTAAAGTTTAAAATTCAGATTATTTAAAACTTATTTTTTCAGTTTTTAATTTCTATTTTATGATTGATTGTATTGAATTTTTTTAGGAGTATTTTTATTTTTTGATTCAAAAAACTATCTAAAAAGATACCTCTATGTTCATTGTGCCGTTATGTCTACTAACATCCACTTTTACACAAGTTGATTTTTTAAATTTTTTTTGAGGGATGCAATAGGCATAAAAATGAACTAAAGATGATTTGTATAGACTAATAAAATAAAAAATTTCAAACATAAAATTATTGTAAATAGTGATTGTAAGTTCTCAATTTATTTTATATTATTTAATAAAAGTTAATGAATTGTGTCATAAATTTTATTTAGTATAAATTTTGAAGAATACTTTTATTCATATTGTATATTCTATTAATTAATTTTTGGGGAAGACAAATTAGAAATCAAAATTAAGTAAATTATGCAATTTTAGTGTAAATTCTCATTAAATACTAATAATAACTTATAACATCTACATTTTAAAAATACACTTATACAATTTTATCTAATTTATGTACAGATTTTGAAAAAATAAGTTATTATTTGTCTAACAATTGTAAGTTAATATTAATAAGTTCGGTTTTTTGTGTACGTATATATAAAATTTATACAAAAAATAATAAGTCTATTTTAAATTTCTAATTTAAATGCTAATTGAATTATTTGTATCTTTCAAATTTAACATTTTAGATAGTCATAATGTGTTTTAGGTAGTAGCCATAATGTATTCCATATGCTATTATGAATTTGATTCTTATGTATAAATTCAATCTTGCATTGATTTGATAAAATGCCTTGCTAAATTTGAAAATCTACTCTTCTAACTCTTTTATCACATGTTCTTATGTGCCAATGTGATGTAAATTTATTATTTGTAGTATATTTTACTTTGCACATCTAATTGTTTTTGTAGATTAGACATTCTTATAATTTTAGTCTTTCTACTTGTCACATACACAAAGGACTTATGCTCTAACAAAGTTCTTGCATAAATAATGCATGCTTCTGTGCATATTTGAATGAGAAGAATATGATATTTTAGTTTTCATTCTAGATAATTTTGTTTTCAATCTATATATTATTATGCAACATATACTTCTTTCTTACCTAGATCCAGTTGAACATTTTGAAATCTTTTATTTTTTATCTATTCATGACTAGTATTAGATATGATAAATGATTAATATCACGAAAAGAAACAAATTAATTCTCATGTCTCACTTGTCGACATACTATGTTGGTTGCTTATGCGGCAATCAAGTCAATCTTGACCCATCAGGGCTTTTTGTTTTAACATTACTTATGAATATTTAAGTTATTATTTTTAGTATATTAGATGACTCATTTCATTCCTTATGAGATCACGTTATATGATTTGTGTTATGTCATTCATGAGTACATTTAATGTCTTATATCTAATTGTATTAGTGGGATTAGATTATTGAATTCTCTGTTGTTGCAAGTGTCTGAGTGGATGCAGGATCAACAGGACAAGAGTGTGGTTGAGGTAAATGGGGTTAGCCTCTTCGAAGGGGATGAATTAGAGGTCTCGTAGCCGCTCACACACACCACTTAGGATTCAATGTTATTTATTGTCACATTTTGTCTAACTTAATCTTGTATTCTCAAAATAAAAAATAGATGATAGCAATGGATGATGTATTATGGAAAGATGTATTCATAGTAGGTTTATTATATTGTTAAAATGATGACTGATTTTATGAAAATGGAAAAAAACTAAATCTTCACATCTTTAATATATATTATGAATATATCTTAACACAACCCTATTTATTTTTCCTCCTTCTAACTTGTTAAAAATGACAGTGTTCATTTACACTTATTCAGCGAACTCTGACTTGTTTTTGTGTGACAAGAAGAACGTTTAGGTCAGTTATTTTGGTAGAATGTATATAAAACAAAAGAGAGGCTCATTGGAAAACATGGTGGCTAGAATTGGGAAGAAGCGCGGCGGCGCTTGAAGAAGACAAAAGAGGAAAGGGAAGGGATTACGGCAAAGCTTCGAAGCAATAATTACCACATTCTTTATATGTTTATCTCAAAAATATTGGCATCCTTAAAGTTTTTGTGGAATGTATTATGAAGTGTATTTAAAATTATTATTCCATTTATGTTATGTTATCCTTTTCCTTGATCCCTGTACAGTATTTCGTCAAGCTTGTAGTACATACTATAACCCGTGGGAATGATGTGAATGTTAGACTTCAACGTGTGTAATGCTAGGGCATCCTTATTTTCTAATAAATATCAATACTACTATGTTTTGCCAATGATAGATTCCAACGTTATTATCTTATTTGTGATTATTATGATAGAATCATGAACCAAACCTGTATAGAGGTCGTGTAATACAAATGACGGCTTTAGCCCCAGCCCCAGCCCCACCCCCAGCCCCACCCCCAGCCCCACCCCCACCATTTTCCTCCTTGAGGTTGATGAAATTACAGTTAAACATATTCAATAAAAAATCTCATTCAAACTTATCAGCCAACTAGCTTGGAAACATCAAGATCTTTCATTGATTCTCCTATCGATATTTCAAAATGACGTGCGGGCAAAGAAAACCCCGTTCAGTGTAACAGATGTAGACATAGAAACCAATTTGAAAGTTCCATTTCATACTGTGGTGTGAGTAGTGTTCATTCGATTCCTTCAGAGACATATAAAATCTTTTGGAATCAAAACAAATGAACATCGTTTAGCTCGGTGCTTCATCCTTGTCAGCATCACCTAGATTCAATGAGTGCTAAGTGTTTCATTTATTCTCATGAGAGATGTATTCATGTTGACTCACTGCTCATGAAACATGGGTCAATGAGTCTCACTCAAAATCACATAGTTAAATCCTGATAGCAATATCACAATTTGACTTGCTCTGGAAATTATCTCCTACTTATCAATTGATGAGCTTGAGGGGCTTTCTAATGAGATGGCTCATAAGGAACAACACTTGGTGAAGGTTTTTCAAATGGGGTTGCAAGCTTTGGGTTTAACCTTGGAGGAAACTCCATCGTTAAGTGCGATCAGGCTGGAGTAGTACTGGGATAGGTGACCTCCCAGGAAGTGCTGGTACTTAACCTCTATGAGCATCACCTAGATCCAATGAGTGCTAAATGTTCCATTTATTCTCATGAGAGATAGGTTCATGTTGAATTACTACTCATGAAACATGGGTCAATGAGTTTGACTCAAAAGCACATAGTTAAATCTTAATAGCAATATCACAATCATTTAGACCATAAAATAAGTACATTTTTTACTTATAGCTTGTTAGTTGATACTTCCCAACTTTCCTACCTTGTTCAAAATTTCTCCACATTCTAATGGAAATCAAAATCTCTGAATTTTCTAGGGAGCTAATGACAAGCTCCCATTCAGTTTAATAATTTAAGAATTGGTAGTCATGCACATTTCGAACAATATGATTGAACTTAGAACCTTTGGGATGTTGAATTGAGTCAATAATGAATAATAAAAGTTTATGAAGATCTATGTCTTATGTCAACGTAAATTACTAAATATTTTATTGTAGCTACAAGCTCTATATTTAATATCAATTAAGAAGTAATCTATAAGTTCCATATTATTAGAGAAGTGAGGTCATTAATTTAGCCTGGTACTCAATGCTTGTATATTTAATATTTATATGGTTTTTGTTTATGAAGTTGTATATATCCTACTTGCAATTCAGCAATGATGACGAAACCTTAAGAATCAGATATCTTTGTTTCTGAATGAATATTTCCACTAAACCTTAGGAGATAAGGAAACTTCAAAGCTAAAAGTTTTTATTAGAATGGTAGAGAACAGCTAAGTTCATTCGGTTGTAAATGTTGAAATTTAATATTTTTATTTACTAGGTAATGTTGATCGAGTTTCGTCAGTTGTAGATAGATGCAACTTGTATTTTTAATTTACAATTCTGGGTATGATTATTGAGATCCTCCATTATAGTTGAATGTAACATGTATTCCGTCTTTTGAAAAACTAATCAAAGTTTGCTCAATGATTGCTGTAAAATATTTAGCGTCATTCTGATTGTCCGATGTTTATCTCGTTTGTGGTTGGGTGTAATGTGGACAAGGGTAGGGTAGGGATAGATGTACTATATTTTGCTTCTCTCAACCTGTTGGATTCTAAAGATATGATTTCTTATGTTTTTTCTCTATTTCAATAATATTGACAAATTTAGTGCTTGGTCAAGCCATTTATTTATTGCATTTAGTTATGATATTTCTAACATGTAGCATATGTGTGTGTGTTTTGTGTGTGTGTGTGGCTATGCCTATTTTATCTTGAATATGAATAGTTATGCTTTAATTAAAAGAAATGTCCATGTGGGTATATATGGTGCACTTTTTCTTTCACTTCATATGAGTAGGTGTCTTGTTCTCTTTTCTTTTCACTACAACAATCTATGAATGAGCTACAAGAAACATGGATGTATGTAGTATGTTTCACGGTTGCACCCGATCCATCTGATCCATCTTGTTATGGGAAGCTAAGCTTCTCACATCAAGTTCAAGAAATTCTTCATGTCAAGAAGAATCTCAGGGGAGTAAACACTCTGGGCATGGCAACGTAAAAGTGTGTGGGCCACACTCTCATCTTAGATAATAGATGGACGTCGTTCGATGGATTTGGAGATTGGGTCACATAAAAGGACTTATGGAAAGATTTAATAACCTATCTCATGAATTTGTACTTGTATCCTTGACATGAGACATTTTAGGTAATTGTGTAAGATGGGAAATGTAATATCAACACATGATGTATATATAATATTCTTCAAAACATGCATTAGCTGAAACATGGATATTTTCAATATAAAACTTGAGATGGTCATATTGAAATTATATTCATATTTTTAGATGGCCAATGGATATGTATGATGGTTCAATACTATATCATTTGCTATATTCTTGTTTTTTTTAAAATCAAATTATTCATAATATATGATGTTGTTAACTAACAAATAGTATATTGGTTCTTTTGACTTTTCCAACTTAGATATTATTGGTTATTTTCTCAAAATTTACATATTGTATGGTGTGGCTTTCATTTTATAGGACATGGTTCTTATATATGGTATCAAAGTTGTTTTTTTAACCCTAGGCCCTTGGGATACTATGCTAATTTGCACCCATGTGTGCTAGGAATTTGAGTTATCACTATGGTTACAAGAGCTAATAATAGCGGTGGGTCTAGCAGTGGTGTGCGAGTTGAGGAACCTAATGAGAGGTTGGATTGGATATTGGAAATGTTGATCCAATATGGGGCTTTGTTACATCAATAAGGCCAAATGATGGATATCTTAGGGCATGAGGCTTGAGATAGACAAATTAAAGAAGAGGTAAGGAATCGTCATAAAATCAGGGCTCAAAAGCCCTTAGTAAGGAGGAGGAGTAACTAAGAAATAAATATTGGGATAAGTAGTTAGTAGATGCCTTTGAGAAATAGAAGGTAGAGAAAAAGGTGGGAGTTGACCGTCTGATTTCTCTCATTAATGATGATAGGATACAGATAGCAGTTGACTTGAGGAAGGATCTCAAAAAAATCTACTCCACCTTCGTTCCATGGTAGAGCTTCTAGGGAAGATGTTGAAACATTTACTACTAGGATGGAGAAGTATTTCCTAGTACCAAATTATATAGGGGAATCTATAGTAGTTTTGGCCACATTTTAGGTGATGGGTGAAGTAGCTACATGGTATGAAAATGTAATGGTTAAAAAAATAATTTAGCATCAGGAGGTAAAATGGGAAGAGATTTTACAACATTTCTGCAAGAGATGGTTACCGTAGTTGTTCTATGACAAGAAACCATCAAATTTCTACAAGCTAGTTTAGGTTCAAACATGAAATTTACACAGTACCATAAAAAAATCTCATTTGGTAAATTATGTTTTGTAGTACTAGCATGATGAGCTATTTAGAACCCAAAATTTTGTGATGGGTTTGTGACCTAAAATTTACAGTTAGGTCAAAATGTCAAATCCTAAGATGATGGGGTTTACAATACATAATCACTCAAATAGGAACAAAGGTTGACCAATGATTCTATTGGATACAATTGTCCAATTGTGTGTTGTCTTTTACATCACACAAATGTTATATCAGTTGTTAGTTAATGATTACCCAACTCACTTGGTCAGCAAGATAGTTTTCCTTGTCTATCAAGCATTTCTGAAGTTTACTCTATGAAGACAATGTCTACTGAGCTCACTCCAGCATTGAAAGAAATTATGGTAGAAAATAGTGTTAACTAAGTTCTCATGGTTAACAAAGAAAAGTTGGACAGACTTAGTACTAACTGAGTCCATTCGGTTACCAAAGGATTTTCACAAGTTTGTAATGTTAACCAAGCTTCTGTTGGTTAACAAAGGAAATCATCTTAGAACTAGTGTTTATTGAGCTAGGTTGGCTAATGAAGGATTTTGTTGTTTTGGCAGGCGAAGCTTAATTATTTTAAGTATTGGTTCTAGCCGATGATGGTAATGACTAGTGGTCATTCTAATTTGTATTAAGCCAACTTGACAATCTATATGATATAAATATAAGCTCAAGTTGTGATTTTCAAGTGTTTGCAAGTGTGTTGATTAAATTGAGAAAGAAAGAGTGAGAGAAAACTTGAAGGATAGAAGATATCCTTGTGGAGCAAAAAAGTAATATTTGATCAAGAAGGATCAAATTTTAAGCTAAATAGAGATCTGGATTCAGCAATTCAATTGCATCACAATTAGGTCATTTCACTGTTACTTTCTAACTATTGTAACAGTGATCTAAAATCTCTTAATAGAGTTGGTTTAATAGCTAGTTGTAAACCCTCTAACAAGATGACAATTCCATTGAATTGTTTTAATACCTCTCACAAGGCCACTCCTAACAAGGTGATTAAATCCTCTAACAAAGTCGCACCTAACAGTGTGTTTCATGCACATGATTTGATTTTCGTTGTTGAATTGAGTTGGATCCATTTTATTTTTGTTCACTAAACAATTAGATGCGAACTTTTTTTGAGATGTATGCCAACTCACCCATTATAAGAACAAATTATTCAATAGTTCACCAATTACCAAATTTATTTTGAATTAGATGGTTTTTAAATCAGATCTAAAGGTCAACCAAACAAGTTGGAGCAAACGTGGATTTCACCGGTATAATAAGCTATGGAACTAATAAGGCCTACTGTAGGAATCAACAAGAGAATGTGTTCACATCATTTATAATGAAGAGGTTTGGAAGAAAGAGATGTCATATTTGCCTCATCTTTGGGCATATTTGTTTCAGTTTTTACCCTTGAATTCCTTTTTGAGATTTTCCAATACCATTGGACACAATCCTTCATGGATAGAACTAGTTTTAGACAATAATTAGCTTTTTTTTTGTTTTTATTAATTGGTGCAAATTAAATATTGTATTGCATATTGTTGTTGTCTCAAGTTTTGTCTATGTCAGCTTCTATGTAGTTCCTTTAATTTGTGAGAATCTTTCCTACACACATCCCTATTGTTTATCATTTTTTATTTTACCTTACATAAGTATATGAGTTGTCATACTTGATACTAAGAAGCTATCTTGAACTTTTATTTGAAATGAAAAACTATTGTAATTAGATGCAATCATGTTGTCTTTGCATGTAGCATATGGAGATCCTCAGTGTGAACCTAAAGGTCCTTTTGTCCTATAAATTTCTAAGTGGTACTTGTTTGTAATCCATGGTCAAATTTTGTGGTACTCAAAAGAATTTTTTAGTTCAATATTAACTAGCTTTTTTTACTTTAGAAGGAAAGATTTCTAGTTAGATTATTTGTGTTCATGATAGTTTTTATACCTTTTATTATTGTTCAAGAAGTTTTGAGATCATATCATCTTTTTTTTTCTCCACTTAAATTAGAGGCTTGATTTAGTAGGTTTTCTACACAAAACTTTGAAGTCATATGATCTTGTTTTTTATGTTGTTTATGCTCCAAAATTTACACGCCTTCTATGAGAAGCAAAGGAGACATGGATCACTATTGTAAGTGGATTGTAAATGTTCATAAGGTAGGCCAAGCAAAAATTTGAACTCTTTACTGTCTTTCCATATAAGGTTTCTCAATTTCACAACACAAGCAATTTTATGGGGTACATTCGCTACCAAATTTGTTTCTTTATTGGTTTTAATATGGTGTTTGAACTCATTTCAGCACCTGGGAAAGTAATGAGTGAAATAGCTATTAGAAATACATGATCACATAATTGAGATTGTGAGCTTCTATTAGATTTAGCTCATCTATCATATTGTGCCATTTGGATAAGTTATATTAGACAATCTTTGTGGAGTTTTCCATATTAATATTAACATATCATATTATAAGAGAATGTTAACATTATCAATTCTTTCATTAAGAATGTTGTGAGTATAAACGGAGCACTAGATTAAGTTTTGATTTTATATGTAACATGTCAAAATGGGGAGGATATAGCAATAGGCTATTGGAGTGGGAAGTTCTATTTGAAAGTATTCAAGCTTAGAATGTCTGCTGCTTTATAATAATCAGCAAATATTTCTAATTGAATCAAGATTTCTTAACCTAAGTTTGTTCTCAGCATATTTGAGTGTTATAACTCATTTGATTGACTTTGTTATAATGATTATAATTATATCATGTAGGGAGTTTCCAATTTGAATCTTATCTTGAGACTGAAATAGCTTGTGCCTAAGAACAATATTATTATCCATGAGGGGAACTTGAAATCTTATGCTGACTCTCTCAAATGATGTGGTAGTATGGATTTAACTATTGCATATGTAGATTATAGATTAAGAGGACAATATAGATTCTATAAAGAGAAATACTTTACAAATATTTTCTTATATATTATTTTATAGCACTAGAAGAGTTGTGTAAAGAAACAAGATGGAGATACCTTTATAAATTTATTGCTCTTGTTTGAATGGAAAACAAAACTTCCAAATCCTGAATGACACACATCATTCATGCCAAAAAGGAAAGGATAAAGTCAATCTAGTCAATGTTAAGGTGATCATTACATGCAAACAAATTTAGTCTTTAGATGACATTGTTTATAATTTGAATCTTATTAATTCCTTTTTGTAATACTAGGCTAAACTTAAATTTAGATTCTGACAAAAACATGGTATGCTAGTATATTTATAATATTGATATTTTTTTGATTTGCTTGAATTTGGAATCTCTTCTTTGGGTCTCATGATTCTATCACTTCATATTCATAGACATATACAGTAGTTTTTGGACCACAGAGATACTGTAAGAACTAAATTTAGAGTTGACATTACAATGTAACAATTTCTCTTGCAATATAATTATGTGTAATGAATGGATACATGATTTGAAGATAGTAGAATTTCTGCCATTATCAAGGTGAAAAAAACATGTCCATGTATTTCACCTCATGCAGTTGTGTAGAGCTAACATTATTATTAGTGAATTGTATCCCAAAATGAATATGTACATGGTCACAAAGAGAAATTGGGCAAATAACAAGGGTTGGATGAGATTGATGTTTATACGATAATATGTATTAAGATTACTATCCACAAAAGCTAGACCATGATAATTTAAGAGCTATCAATGGAGAATTTCTCAAATTTGCACCAATATTGTATGTATGCTATACATTTTCTTTATAGGTTTTTTTATTAATTCATTTTTCAATTTTTTCTTATTGATTGTAGCAACACAAAAATTAAGAGGAGAAATAGTTGCTAGATATATTTGAGCATCTAATAGAGATTTTTGTCCTCCTATAATGTTCAACCTGGTTGTTGTATTCTTGTCAAGGATGTTCTTTGAAATTTGTGTTTTGAAAATTCCTCAAATCAATAACTTTCTATGCTATAAGGGACATACCAATTTGAATTCTTTCTCCTTGGCTAGAAACATTCTTGGTATGTCAAAACAACATATGTCCTCTCACTAAAGAAAATTTGTTAAATACACATGGGATACCATTGAAAAAGGCAAATGTCATTGGGGGAAAGAAGTTTCATCAATGAGCTCTAGAGTAGGGCCAATACTCATCAAGCTTCTCTAGACTCATATAATACCTTGCTTGATAGAATTATTAAACACAACAATTCATGAATGGAAAAACTCAAGAAATATACATGATAGAGAGCCTATGGGTAATATCATTAAGAAATTAACTTGCAATCACCCAGGCAAGTCTATATTCTAGACTTAATGTATCTAAGCTAAGAACTCATGAGCAAAATTTATACATGTTTTAATCGATAAAATATATATATATTTTTTAAAAAAGAACTGGATATCACAATTTCAATGGAAAGGAGCATAGCATTTTGATGAGGATTCTATACATGTGATGTGAGTTTCAACTGGTATTTTTCGCATTTTTGATGCAAAGGAGAATAGCATTTTGACAAGGATACTATCTATGAGATGTGAGGTTTGACCAATAACCATTGCAATTTTGATACATAGACATAGAGCATTTCAATGGAGTTTTCATCACAATTTTGAAAACCCCTAGTCACATTAGTGGAAAGTGTAGCACATAGTGCTTGTGGGTTGAGACAGATATAATGTTACAGTTTTGAAAAATGTTTAGGGTGTTATAAAATTGACAAAAAAGGATTTACGACATTGTTCATCGCTTTGTCGAATAATGGCATCAAAATTGCAAAAAATCCTCATAAAAAACTAGTTTTAAATTTAGTAGTGTGTTATTGTGTTTTAGAGCTTCAAGATATTTGAAACTAGTATTAAGACTTCTGCTAGTGTACGCGAGCATGTGAGTCTTGCCATGTTCCTGATTCTCATCATCTAGTGTTGATGCTTCACACTTGCACTTAGTTACATGATGTTTCTATTAAGTAACTTAAAATTATTTAGTGCATGTTTTATCCTTGTGTTCCAAGGATCTTTGGGCAAGGCAATACATGCACTGACTTTTACAGTAGCTCTAACCTCAAAAGAAAACATATAAGAAGATAATAATGGCGAGATTAAAAAATCTACCACAAAGAAACCAAGTGAGATCTAACCTCCATAAAGAAAGGCTCTCCCTTAATAAGAACCTCATCAAGACATACTCAGCCAGGGAAAGCACTACAAAGAAAAAGGAAGAGAGGGGAAAAAGAGAATTTTTTTAGTTGAATCTAGCATCTAGAAACTAAAGGTAACAATGAGAAAGGATTAGAACACATATTTGCAAGGTTTTAAATGCCTTACAATATGGAAAACACAATGCAAGGCTTCCTCTACCTTTAGTATGAGATCCTAGAAGCACCTATTAGCCAAAAACCATCTAAGAGAAAATTCCAAACCCTCGCATAATTGAAAGTAGCACTGAAATACCTGAACTCAAATCTAAACCAAAAAATTTTCAATAGTATAGGATTTATTGTAAAGGAGAATGTCCTTGAAATTAGAAAGAAGAAGGGAAATGGAGAACCAGTATACAAAAAACAAACACAAAAAGGTATTCTTACATAAGAAATCCAAAGCTCTCAAAATATAGTGTCAACCACATCCAAAAAGGCTAGCCACAAGGTAATAAGGAAGAGAACAAAGGTCCACAACCAAAAACCACATAAAATTTTTGTAATGGAGAAAATAATAATGTTGTGCATCCATTGGAGAGAGACAATAGACATACCCAAACAACCATGTATGCAACATAAAATAGAGCCCCATAATTGCATACATCTTTGTGTCTCTTTCTTCGATCTTAGAGTCCATTGACTCCACATCGCTTCTAGAAACCCAACATACATGTCTCACTTCCCTAATAAATTAATTAGTTTTGTGTTCTTAGTTAATGAGAAGGAAGACTAAAGCAATTTTCACTCCCATTGACTTGAAAATTTCCAAGTTGAGAATAAGTGGTTACTATACTAGATCAAGCATATTAAAAGGTTCTTAACACATAATTAAAGTTGGCGACTAATAAATACTTGATGATTATTGCAGCATGTGAAGTTACATTATATAGTTTGAGTTTGGTTACTACATATCTTGAAGATAAAAATGTATTATGCCAACATTCTCCACCCCAACACCCACCTCCCCCCCCCCCCACCCAATATATTGAACCTAAAATAGTAAAAATACCTTATGGACCCCGCCTTAATGTTTACACAAGAAAAAATGTCAATTGCATAAGTTGAATACATATTTAGTGAAAATATTCTTTATAGTAGTAGATCATGAATGTAAAAGGGCTCTTTCAAGTTGTCTTCTAACCCTTGGAAAGGTGTAACTTCGAGCTATCTTCAAAATTCATTCAAAATGCAAAATTGGGATTAACATGAGATATATTATTGATTTCTCCATAATTTGACATATCATCATCATCAATGCAAGAAACATTATCTTCTCCATTAGAATCAAAATGTTCCTTCATTTTTTTAGAAAATACCCTTGGTATCATCATCATCAACAGGGGCTTTGACCTCTTAAGTTGCCTAATGAGTGACCTGAAATTACTTATATGGTTTGACATTACGATTCCATTTTTTCTTTTGAATCAAAACAATTGAGGTTGAGGGAAAATTTTACATTGATATCTTTTGCTCCAAAAAATTTATTTAAATTATCCCAAATTTGCAAGTTCAAGACCAATAGATGGTTTTTCATTCTCAATATCAACACAAGAAAACACACACAATATTTCAATTAAAATATTAAAAAAATGTACATATGATAAAGTTGTTAATTAAAATCTTATTGTAAAGTTGTTAATTTTTAAAGGTGTTAATATGATGATATAGTTAGATACATTTAAAGTAATACATTTCTAAATATAAAATACTTTTAAACTATATTTAAATAAAATTATAATATTAAATATTTTAAATTTGATTATTTTGGATTTTAATTTTTTTAATCAATTTATATATATATTTAATATTATTTCATATAATAAATAGTCTAATTGTGTATTGTTAGAATAAAAATATAATTGAAGTATTAGAAATTAAACTGGTAATATAATAAATTTTTTAAAGGTTAAATAGTAGTATTAAAAATATGCTTTATCTTAAACAAAAAATTGTGATTTTGAAGATATAATATAATTAAGATTTAAAAAATATATTCATAATCTCATTCTTAACTAGATTTTTGCTTTGACATGTTATTTCTATCTGTCTCCCTAACCCCACTATTTAAGTAGTCTTTTTTCTGTCGATGTTTATTTTTTATTACAAGTATTTTAAATTTTATCATAATTTTAATCAATCATGAACTATACATTCTACTATGGTAATGTAGATTTAGTATAGACAAAAGACAGAAACTCCAGCTCTGTGGAGCTCTTGTTTCAATGGAAATAAACAAAACACTTACTTTATCTTATCTTATGTTACTTGCAACAATGTATTTCGCTCAATAAATCTCTACAGCATACCAATCTCTGTTGCATTCATGCCCACTGACGTGAGCACCATTGAAGAGAGAGTGTGGGGAGCACGTCAGCAAAGTTGTTCACAACATTTAATTATGCCACATTCAATTTGCATCCAACACAATTGCAACTTCCTTACTGTAGAACAATCAAAAGATCCTTCCACGCGCTGAGTATCATTCTCCTATCTCTGCGCACCTTCACATTTGTCGCGGGCCTCGTAAGTATTCTGGAAAAGAATCATCTTCTTAGCGTTGCGATTGTGCAGTTGAATGGCACGATGAAAGAGCCGATATCACTGTAGACCAGAGTGGATGTGAAGATGACCCGCGTGGACTAGAGACATGCAGAGGTTGCGGGTGAGCAGATACCATATTTTAGTTAAAGCTCTGATACCATATGTTGGCGAATAATAAAAACTTGATGATAATTCCAACATTTCAAGGCACATTATATAGTTTGCAGTTTGGTTACAATACGGGTTGACAGTTCTAAAATTGCATAACTAGAAGATTAAAATGTATTGTGCCAACAATTAATTGCTACATAGATCCATAGGTATATTTATTGTTATAGGGTTTATCACTAAAAAATAAAAAATAAGTAATTTATTTATTATCTTTTATTCATAATATACACCTACTAACACAAATCAAAATAGTAATAAATAGATAAGAATTTTAAAGTACATATTTTGTGGTGGTTCTTTGAAGAGAATGATCCTAAATCAAAGAGATTAATGTACTTGTAAAGATCATAAATAATATTATTATACATATGGTAATTAATACCAAGTTAGGATGATGTGTGAAAACTTACTTGTAGATAGCTATATAAATCAATTATAGACTACTAGTTAATTTTTCCAGTTGAACCCAAAAGTAGTTGTTGATTTGCCTCTCTTATATCTATTGTCATTCTAAGAAACCAGCATTGTATAGGATAAAAGATAACAATCTTTTTAATCTATGATTAGCATATAATCATAAGAAAACAAGATACCAAAAATGAAAGATATCTATATCCCTTTAATATAATTAAATATTCTAAGATCGTAAGATGTTCCATAGTAAAAGATAATCATTTCATTTTTATTTACGGTGATTGTACGAGAATGATCTCTATTTTATCTACGCTCATCCAGATACCAAATGATAAAACTTAATCATCTTTCCTTTTATCTATTCTCATTCTAAGAAAAATAATTTATCATACATAATAAAGTGACCATCAATGATTATCTAATTGAGTATAACATATAGTTTACATAGATATTCTCTTCTTTAAGAATATTTTCTATCTAAAATAAATAACACTACACAATATAACATGATCATTTTCCTTTCATTTATTTCCACTTGGAATAAATAATATATTGCACGCAATCAAGCTATTCTCTCTCTCATGTAATTACAATGATTCTCTACTTCAATAGAATTTGAAGTTTATTATATCAAGCTAGTCCCATAACATTATTATTATTATTTACTTTTTTATATACCGAAAGCGGCTATATAATTATATATTATTGATTGTATGGTTCAGATGCTCATTAGAAAATGAGCCAAGGTTCAGATGCTCTGTAATGTCCCCATTTTAGCAGTTGACCAAGTGTGTGTGCGTTAGCCTTGTTCTACATGGTCCCGAGGGCTAACGAAGGGTTTAATGGGATCTTGGAGTGTTTTGGCCTAGTCATTTCCAGTTTGGGCCAAAACGAAGTTGATTTACTCAGTTTCAGGCATACTTACTATTTTTAGTAAGTCGGCAGGACACAGTGCAGGTCAATTTTGGTGATTGGATTCGATACTCCTCGGTGAGAGCTTTCCGATGAGCTATCACTCGCATTATTCAGAGTTCGATTGCTAATACATTTTAATGCCTGAAGTTTTATTAAAGTAACGTCTAATTTAATTGTAAAATATTAAAGTGTTACTTTAATATTTATTTTACGGTGATGTGTACCCAAGGGAGACATAAGGGGTATTTTAATATATGTTTTATATTACACATCTTTTATCCCACATTGCCCATATGAGTTGAGCGGACCCGTGGGAATAGAATAAAAGGAAGCATCTGTGGCTTCATTAGGCAGGTTGAATATGAGAAGAAATTGGTGTGTGAGTTGCAGTTTTGTTCTTGGCATTTGGGGACGTCTATCCTCTCTTGTAACATTCTAGATGTCATTCCCTTGGGGTTTGGCCTTTGGAATTCTTTCTTATTGGCTTTAGTATCAGGCAGTTTAGTTGCATTTCCAACTACAGGCAGATTTGATATTTTGCTCATATCTTCTTCACTACTTGTCCGACGCTGATGCCGCTTGGAGGGAATGGTATTATGAAGGTAGTGGACTGATTGGAGGAAAAAGTATTGTAGCAGCAAGTTCGTAAGCATGGGCTGGAGTATTATGACAATATTGCTGAAGTAATTAGTGAGTTGATAAATCTGCCATGTATTTGGTTTTATGAATTCTGAAAATAACATTTTATTAGCAGCAATTCATTTCCACTTTGCATATAGTTGTAGTTTCTCTCTTGTTTATGTTGTATGATACCAATTCTATGCACGAAACACAACAAACAAATAAACATTTGATTTCCAGAGTTATAAGGGGTTTTAAGAGGTTGCATGCAAACTGTTTGACAAAATTTATTTCAGCAAATTGGTTTAGTTTTATGGGACATCCAGGGGTGTCCATTTCAGTGGTATCAGAGCTATAAGTCCTGCCATCCTGTGGAGGTCTTATAGGGAATTTGGAACAGCCGGATAGAGGGAAAAAGTAAGTAAAAAACACAGGCTAAGCATTTATGTTTGAGCATGCGACAGGGGTCTTATAATTTTCGCGATACCAAAGCAAGACAAAATAGGATTTCAGACCTGCAAAGCAAACAGTCTAGTACATCCGTGCAGGGGAACATTGAATTCAACCATACATACACAGAGGAGATATTCTGTGATCAGGATAATAATATGGGTGATCGAGATGACAGGAATACAGGATTAGGCGGAGGCAAAAATGCTGGTCCAGATCAGGAGGAGGTACTGTTCCGACAGTTACTGGATACATTAGAGCAGGGGCAGCGTATGCAGCAGGAGCAGAATAGGCGAATGGACATGATGTTGCAGCTCATGGCTAGACAGATGGGTGTCAATATTAATCCAGGTGATGCCAACAACAGAAACAATAACAACGGGGGAAACAATAACCATGAAGGCCAAGGCAACAACAATGGTCCTGAGAATAACATTAATGGTAATAATGGACATGGCAATAATGGGAATGAGGCTGATAACTTTAGACACGTTGCACGCCCAGCACGGACTGCAAGCTCGAGACCTCTTCTACCCACTTTTCCACCCAGAGATCCGGTTCATCCAGTAAACGAACCACAGATTACCGAGTTACAGGATCAGTTCAGGAGAGACTGAGAGGCTAGTGGACCAGAGTTTCAGGCGGATATTTCTCTTAGAGATTATATGGACTTGAGGATGAGACACATGCCTAAAGCAGGAGGGAGGAATCAAAACTTTGAGCTGAGGAAGAAAGTTGGAAAACTTTCTTTACCTTATTATGATGCTTTAGGCAAGATGACTGCACGAGCTTGGGTGCAGAAGGTAGATACATACTTGCAGCTAAATCCTGTGCCTGAGGAGGAGGCTATCAAGTATGCGGCTATGCACTTGGATGGCATTGCACATGAATGGTGGCATCATGGCATGGTGACTTTGGGGCATAATCAGATTACATCCTATGAGGAATTCACTGAAACATTGATTGGGAGATTTGACACTAAGGATCCCGAGTTACATTTCAAGGAGCTAGCACTGTTAAAATAGTCAGGTTCTGTGGATGCTTACATTGCCGAGTTTCAGCGCTTGTCTGTACTTGTTACTGATATCTCTCCTAGGAGATTGGTGGTGTTATTTTGTGATGGTCTTGCTGATCCATTACGAGGTTGGGTGAAGGGACATGATCCACTCACGTTAGCTGAAGCAACTAAAAAGGCACGAGATTTAGCCCCTTCGGTATACAAAGGAAAAAACCATTCAACAGATTCTTCCTACCGCAAGGACAAAGACAAAAAATCATTTCAGAAAGAGTATAGCAAACCCAAAGAAGGATCAAAAGGACTAGACAATGAAACCTTGAATGAACTTCGAAAGAAGAAGCTGTGCTTCCATTGTAGAGAGCCTTGGGACTTATCTCATAAATGTTCTCTCAAGGCTAAGGCAAATCAAATGGAGTATTTTTCAGCAGAAGAGTCAGAGTCAGAAGGGGAGGATCAGCACTCCGATTCAGATGAGGGTAACACTATAGAGGAGAGCAACATTCCTAAGGATGATAGATCGTTGGCACGCTTGACAGGGGCCCAAAAGGCAATCACATTTAAGGTCAGGGGTACTATCTAGGGGCAGAAAGTGATATCTCTTATTGACACTGGGGCTACACATAACTTCATAGATGCACAGTTGGTAGCCAGGAGAGGGTTACAGACAGAGGAGCATGATGGGTTTAGAGTCATGGTGGCTAACGGTGATAAGTTATTATGCACTCGGAAGATATCTAATCTTCGCATCAGGTTTGGAGATGGCTACGAGTTGGAGGATGAGTTCTATGTTGTGGACATGGGAGATTATGATGTCATCCTCGGCATGACATGGATGGCTTCACTAGTTGAGTTCACACTCAATCTAGCGAAATTGGAGATGAGATTCCAGCATGAGGGGAGAACTGTGGTACTTAGAGGGCTTTCAGATGGAGGTTGCAGAATAGTGTCCTTGAGGAGAATGCAGAGACTTTTTCGTCATGATGACATAGAGTGGGCGGCAGAGTGCCACATTATGCCAACTTCACCAGAGCCACAAGAAAAGAGTCATCCACTAGATGTCCAGAAGATACTCGATAGACACGCTAAAGTATTTAGCGATATTCCTCATGGGGTTCCTCCTGATAGAGGGATGGAACATGTTATTGAGCTCGAGGAGGGAGCCAAACCAGTTATAATTACTCCCTATCGTCATCCTAAGAAACACAAGGATGAGATAGAGAAGGCGATTAAGGATTTGTTGGAGATGGGGCATATCAGGCCCAGTAAGAGCCCTTTTGCTTCAGCAGTAGTATTGGTAAAGAAGAAGGATGGGATGATGCGCATGTGCATCGATTACAGGGCACTGAATAAGAAAACAATTAAAAACAGGTATCCCATTCCTAGGATTGATGAACTGATTGATGAGTTGCATGGGGCATGCTTCTTCACCAAAATTGATTTGCGATCCGGATACCATCAGATCAGGATGAGAGCAAAGGACATTGAGAAAACAGCCTTCCGATGTCACTATGGCCACTTTGAGTTCATGGTTATTCCATTTGGTCTAACCAATGCACCTGCTACATTTCAAAGTTGTATGAACCAGGTATTCAGGAAGCAGCTGAGGAGATTTGTCTTGATCTTCTTTGATGACATCTTGGTCTTCAGTAAGACCTGGGAGGAGCACTTACATCATCTAGAGTAGGTGTTATCTATTCTGGAGAGAGAGTCATTGTATGCCAAGGAATCTAAATGTGAGTTTGGCATGACTGAGCTCCTTTACCTGGGGCATATCATTAGTGCAGATGGCGTTTGGGTTGATCCCGAAAAGATTAGAGCTATTATAGAATGGCCTACTCCCACAAACCTTACACAGCTTAAGGGATTCTTTGGTTTATGTGGTTTTTATAGGAGGTTTGTTAAGGGATTCTCACAGATTGCTACACCCTTGACAGATCTTACCAGGAAAGGAGCCTTCGTGTGGACAGGGGCAGCACAGAGGTGTTTTGAGCATTTCAAGCAGGTAATGTCTTCATGTCCAGTTCTAGCTCTACCGGATTTCACGAAGCCTTTTGAGCTTCATTGTGATGCATCTGGTGATGGGATTGGAGCAGTATTGATGCAGGAGAAGCATCCCATTGCATTCGAGAGTAGGAAGCTCCGAGGAGTTGAGAAAAGTTATTCTGTCTATGACCGGGAGATGTTGGCCATAATGCATGCATTGGCCAAATTTCGATCATATTAGGTAGGTGGACGTTTTGTGATCAAGACTGATCACAATAGTATTAAATACTTCATGAGCCAGCGTGATCTTAATGACCGGCAACAAAAATGGGTGACTAAATTGCAGGCTTATGACTTTGACATAGAGTTTGTCAAAGGTAAGAAAAATGTGGTGGTTGATGCCTTATCTCGGAGACCTCACTTATGTGCTCTGGCAGAGATTTCAGGAGATTGGAGAGATCGGATTATAGCAGAGTATGTCGGAGATGCTTGGGCTTCTGGATTGATTTCAAGTACCATACAGGATGATCGCTATGAGGTGATAGATGGATTGATCAGAGTTCAGGACAGGGTTTATTTGATTCCATCATCACATTTGAGAGAGGCGATACTGAAGGCATTTCATGATGCACCCACAGCTGGACATCTGGGGGTCTTCAAGACCTACAGGCAGATCCGAGAGCGGTTTTCATGGAAAGGGCTCAAGGATGATGTTCAGAGGTATGTCAGGGAGTGTGTGGTTTGTCAACAGAATAAGGGAGAACACACATTTCCTGCAGGTTTATTACAGCCCTTGCCCATTCCTGATAGGAAATGGGAAAGTATTTCGATGGACTTCATCACTGGTTTACCACGAGTACAGGGAAGGGATTGCATCTATGTGGTGGTGGACCGCTTGACGAAGTTTGCTCACTTCATTGCTATTCCGTCCACTTACACAGCAGCACAGGTGGCAGAGCTTTTCTTTAAAGAGATATTCAGGTTACATGGGTTGCCCAGATTCATTGTCAGCGACCGGGATAGTAAGTTTATGAGTGTTTTTTGGCAAGAGTTGTTTAGGTTGTGTGGTACAGATCTTACACCTAGCACTAGTTATCATCCGCAAACAGATGGACAAACAGAGATTGTGAATAAATGGGCTGAAGGATATTTGAGGAACTATGTAACTACACAACAAAAGGCTTGGATCAGATGGTTGCATATGGGAGAGTATTGTTATAACACCACTTATCATATGTCCATCAAGATGACTCCTTTCATGGCACTCTATGGTTATGAAGCACCTAGCTTCATGGATTTAGTTTTGGGGGACAGTAGAGTGCCCAAAGCCAAAAACTTATTGCAGGATAGTCAGGACATCCTGAAAGTGCTCAAAGAGAATATACAACAGGCCCAGAATCAACAAAAATTGTATGCTGATCAGCACCAAATAGAGTGCAGCTTCGAGGTAGGGGATATGGTTTACTTGAGGCTACAACCATATAGACAGTCATCGCTCAAGAAGAGCGGAGCTGAAAAGTTGAAACCTAGATTTTATGGTCCATACAGGGTGATTCGCAAAGTGGGCAAAGTCGCCTATGAGCTTGAGCTTCCAGAAGGCAATCGAGTGCACAATGTGTTTCATGTGTCTAGGCTTAAGAAAGCCATTGGTCAGAGTGTAGTGCCTTCTGCAGATTTACCCCCTTTGGATGAGGAGGGGAAGCTTGTGTTAGTACCTGAGGCTATTCTGGATACCAGAGAGAGGAAGCTTAGAAGCAGGATAGTGAAGGAGTATTTGGTCAGATGGAAAGACCTGCTGGAGGAAGATTCTACATGGGAGAGTGAGCAGGTTATTCAACAGGCTGGACTGAGATTGCTTGAGGACAAGCAATTTCAAGGGGGGCGGACTTTAATGTCCCCATTTTAGCAGTTGACCAAGTGTGTGTGCGTTAGCCTTGTTCTACATGGTCCCGAGGGCTAACGAAGGGTTTAATGGGATCTTGGAGTGTTTTGGCCTAGTCATTTCCAGTTTGGGCCAAAACGAAGTTGATTTACTCAGTTTCAGGCATACTTACTATTTTTAGTAAGTCGGCAAGACACAGTGCAGGTCAATTTTGGTGATTGGATTCGATACTCCTCGGTGAGAGCTTTCCGATGAGCTATCACTCGCATTATTCGGAGTTCGATTGCTAATACATTTTAATGCCTGAAGTTTTATTAAAGTAACGTCTAATTTAATTGTAAAATATTAAAGTGTTACTTTAATATTTATTTTACGGTGATGTGTACCCAAGGGAGACATAAGGGGTATTTTAATATATGTTTTATATTACACATCTTTTATCCCACATTGCCCATATGAGTTGAGCGGACCTGTGGGAATAGAATAAAAGGAAGCATCTGTGGCTTCATTAGGCAGGTTGAATATGAGAAGAAATTGGTGTGTGAGTTGCAGTTTTGTTCTTGGCATTTGGGGACGTCTATCCTCTCTTGTAACATTCTAGACGTCATTCCCTTGGGGTTTGGCCTTTGGAATTCTTTCTTATTGGCTTTAGTATCAGGCAGTTTAGTTGCATTTCTGGCTACAGGCAGATTTGATATTTTGCTCATATCTTCTTCACTACTTGTCCGACGCTTATGCCGCTTGGAGGGAATGGTATTATGAAGGTAGTGGACTGATTGGAGGACAAAGTATTGTAGCAGCAAGTTCGTAAGCATGGGCTGGAGTATTATGACAATATTGCTGAAGTAATTAGTGAGTTGATAAATCTGCCATGTATTTGGTTTTATGAATTCTGAAAATAACATTTTATTAGCAGCAGTTCATTTCCACTTTGCATATAGTTGTAGTTTCTCTCTTGTTTATGTTGTATGATACCAATTCCATGCACGAAACACAACAAACAAATAAACGTTTCATTTCCAGAGTTATAAGGGGTTTTAAGAGGTTGCATGCAAACTGTTTGACAAAATTCATTTCAGCAAATTGGTTTAGTTTTATGGGACATCCAGGGGTGTCCATTTCATGCTCATTAGAAAACGAGCCAAACCCTAATTCATCGTGTAGATATAAAGTTATGTAAACATTCAAAATGTAGCATATGTTCCCCTAACACCCAAGTTCGTTAACATTATTGCAACCACAAGCATCCTACTTTCACAGTCTAATAAAACAAAACATGATTAAAATGTGATAATAATCTCTACATACATCCACACCAAAATAAAGCTAACAATTATGAAAACTTATAACATAATGAATTTCCTTTCATTTATTTTAATTCTAATTAAATAATATGTTATGTGCAATCCCCTTCTAATTACATTAATTCAATCCAATTCCATAGCATTATTATTTTTTTATTTTGTTGTTCACTGTATAATTATATTTTATTAATTACCTCATTCAAGAATTCTTTAGGGAAAGAACCAGCAAAGAAAACCCTAATTCATCACCCAGATACAAAGTTATATAAATCTCTAAAGCAAAATCTAAAAAGTTTGAAATGTAACATGTGCCCTTATCACCCAAATTCTCTAACATTAGTGGAACCTACCTTGACAATCTAATAAAACAAAATAGTTGAACTCGGATAACAATCTCTACATATATCCACACCAAAATAAAATTGCTTATTATGAATCGCCCCGCGGCACACAACAATTTCCCATTTCACCGTTGTCACAGGCTCCGGGGGCGCAGCATTTTTGTAAAGGGAGATAACAGTTGTCGTCCGTAAAGCAGGCATCATTGCAGGGACATTGGCACTATCCGCCTCCCCCCTCACACGCTCCGAAACATTTGTAAAGCAATACCAATCATGCCCACTACTATCACTGCACAAAACAATTTCATTGCCTTTGTCATTCTTCTCTTTTAAACTTGCTGTGAAAATATATCGACAGTCCAGTTCTATGTATATAAGGAAATCGCCCCTTGTTATATCAAACAGCCATTCTAGAAATCCTCACCTACTACACTATAGGCTAACATTTCCTTCCTGTATTAGATATACGTCGAAACTAAGCCTATGTAAATAAAGATTAAAATATAAGTAAATGGTCAACAACATTCACAAAATGCTAAGAAGTCTGCAACGAGGGAGTATAGAATAAAAGTAATTAATGGATAAATTCAAATAGGAAGGACAAGATTTCATACGTTGAAACGAAGCAGAATAAAATAAAGGAAACTGACCATTCAATCCTTGTCTATTTCATTGAAACAACATTGGCAAATGCTAAGAAGACAGGTTAAGAGAAATATTCAGTGGTATATGCTGAAGCTAAATAAAATTAACAGTCGTATATACTGAAGCTGAAAAAATGATTCATGATATTTCCAAATGTGGCGAAAGCTGTCCTGACGAAAAAGACCCCATTGTAAGATCCTATGTCCGTGATATGATTGATAATTAAATCCACTGCCAGCTGAACGCCATTTAAATATCAATTTCAAAACGATGTTATTATGATCTTTGTTAGATTGCATGTTAAATCCAAGACTGTTAATAACATAGCGTATGGCAAATCGCGTGCAATTGATCCCATTAATATCGCCATTGATTATACCCAGGTGTCAGTTGATAACAACTTTGACTTCACCATAATTTATTAGTACTTGCCTAGTGCTGATCACCACTTTGACTTCACCATAATTTATTGTACTATTTTAATGAGTTTTGTTTAACTTCACTTGATTTCTATTTGACCAATCCTAATAATTAAATTTAATATTTGTAAATTATTTCTTGCAACATTAAAGTCCACATACACAAGGAGGTCATATACAGTGGTTGACAGGATTTCTTTAACTAAAATTTTTATGCTATATGAAGTAAGAGTTTAGGATTAATAGTATGTTTTAATTTATCTATTGTTCATGTCTTGACCACTGACGATCTGTAAAGGAAGATTTTGCATTCTTACATTGCTCAACCTGTAAAGCCCAATTCCATTTGTGGACTAAAATACCTGAGGATTATTCTTGGCATAAGTTAAAGTTTAGGATTTTTGTTGCAAGTGCTGTCCTCCTTCTGTTTTTGGTAGTGCAAACAACAATTATTGTTATGGGCAATACTGCATACGTGATGGACATAAATGGGGAGTTCAGAAATTCATTCAGCGATGGATGGATCGATTGATGTCCAAGCATCCTATATCATTCTACTATTGTTTTGGAGTTTTTGTGTTTTTTAATTCTGTGTATTGGATGTCTAATAGTGCACTATTCATTACTCAACAACAATGATCCATGTATGGTAGGATGCCGCAATTGTTGATATGGAGGGGGTATTTTGGGATCACCCTTAAACATCACACACTAAGGAAAAAATTAAGCTTGTAAAAACAAGTCAAATTTAATTATTTAACAATTTTATCCTAGGAATCAAGACTTACTATGTGATGTTTATGCCGTGAGATATTTTGGATTGTTTTCGAGCATCCATGGAAGCTTGTGGTGCATTCCTGATTATTTTTGTAATTATTTTTGTGATCCTTGACATTGCCTATGGGCTGCTAGCAGCAACAATGGCAATTCAAAGGATATGACAAAGACACTATCACATATTGACAAAAAGGGAACTCACAAAGGAATATGTTGTTGAAGACCTTCATGGACACTACACACCTCCAAAGCTAGAACCAAAATATGAAGAACTCTTGAAAGCTTTGAAGCTCCTATGGGTCTATTTGAAAACCAATATGGTGTGTGTACCAGTTTGATATTTTATTTTCTTCCTTGGTCTTTCTAGTAATTGGCACAAGTATCTTTAGATATGTAAATGTTTGTGCTTATGAAGCATGCATAAGTTCACACTTACAGTAGGCCTGAGAATGGATAAGTAGGCCCGAGAATGGACTACTCTATGACTATAAGTTAATTTCCACTATTGAATTTCTTCTATAGGTTGATGGTTTCATAGTTACCTTCATTGGAACCATAGACCAGGGCAATGTAGCGGTATCAATTTTGATATCAAGTCTTCACCACTACATTGCTAACATTGGCAACCAAGACATGTTCCTTCTAAACTATTTGCTTTTGTAGCTATTTTAAATCTTTTAAGAGTACATAAATCTTTCAGCAAGTTCTTCATCTCTTTTAGGAGTAGAATTTTTCTGATGTAGTTCTCCTTATTTTTTCTCTTTTTAGAGATTTGGTTGTACTTGGGTACCTCATCAGGCCTTGTTTGTTGGGACCCATTTCTACTTTCAGTAGTAGTTGCTAGGTTTTTAGCTACTCCCTCAATTTAACTCAAGGGGGTGTTAGAATAAGTAGATATTTTCCTAATTAACTCTAGTTCACTCAAGCTATATAGAATATATAATTATTTTATTAATTATTATTATGCAACCTAGGTTAGACATTTTTATTGTTTTCTTCTCCTTTATAACGATGATTTCTCATTATAAACTTTAATTGAGAATTGAGAATTGAGATTATTTTGAACTACTTTTTTTTGTTAACAATGTGAGGATTATTTTGAACTTTCGATATTAGCAATCTCTTTTTTGCTCATCAAGAATGTTTCATCTGTGGATCTAGGAATTCCAACCTCCTCAATTTTTCCTTCTCTCTTTTTGTGATAGGTTTTTGCATGCAAGTTATTCTTGGGAGTTGTGGGTTGATCTTGTTGAGAATTGTGTCTCAACCTTCCAAGCTTTTTATGGAAAACTTTATAAAATTTTAGCTAGAAAATTCTAGAATTATTTTAGAAAATTCTAGGATTTGTTTGTGGTAGTTTTCCACATTTTCCTCCTTGAGGTTGATGAAATTACAGTTAAACATACTCAATAAAAAATCTCATTCAAACTTATCAGCCAACTAGCTTGGAAACATCAAGATCTTTCATTGATTCTCCTATCGATATTTCAAAACAGCGCGTGGGCAAAGAAAACCCCATTCAATGTAACAGAGGTAGACATAGAAATGAATTTGAAAGTTCCATTTCATACTGTGGTGTGAGTAGTGTTCATTTGATTACTTCAGAGACATATAAAATCCTTTGAAATCAAAACAAATGAACATCATTTAGTCTGGTGCTTCACTCTTGTTAGCATCACCTAGATCCAATGAGTGCTAAGTGTTCTATTTATTCTCATGAGAAATGTATTCATGTTTAATCACTACTCATGAAACATGGGTCAACGAGTTTCACTCAAAATCACACATTTAAATCCTGATAGCAATATCACAATTTGACTTGTTGTGGAAATTATCTCCTACTTATCAATTGATGAGCTTGAGATGATTTCTAATGAATGGTTCATAAGGAACAACACTTGGTGAAGTTTTTTCAAATGGGGTTGCAAGATTTTGGTTTAACCTTGTAGGAAACTCCATAGTTAAGTGCGATCAAGCTAAAGTAGTACTAGGATAGGTGACTTCCGAAGAAGTGTTGGTACATAACCGCTATGAGCATCACCTAGATCCAATGAGTGTCAATTTTTCCATTTATTCTCATGAGAGATGGATTCACGTTGAATTACTACTCATGAAACATGGGTCAATGAGTTTGACTCAAAATCACACAATTAAATCCTAATAGCAATATCACAATCATTTAGACCATCAAACGAGTACATTTTTTACTTGTAGCTTGTTAGTTGACACTTCCCAACATTCCTACCTTGTTCAAGATTTCTCCACATTCTAATGGAAATCAAAATCTCCACATTTTCATGCATATATAATATTCTTCAAAGTATGTATTAGTTGATGCAAACATGAATCAACATATTTTCTATTGTTGTATTGGTGTTTTCACTAAGAAATTTACTCTGATCCTTGAGATGGTCATATTGAAATAATATTCATATTTTTAGATGGCCAATGGATATGTATGTTGGTTCAACACTATATCATTTTCTATATTCTTGTTGGTTTTTTAATCAAATTTTTCATACTATATGATGTTGTTAACTAATAAATAGTACATTGGTTCTTCTGACTTTTCCAACTTAGATATTATTGGTTATTTTCCCAAAATTCTCATATTGTATGGTGTGGTTTTCATTTTATATGATATGGTTCTTACATATGGTATTAAAGTTATTTTTTAACCCTAGGCCCTTGGAATACTATGCTAATTTGCACACATGTGTGCTAGGCATTTGAGTTATCACTATGGTCACAAGAGCGGATAATAGTGGTGGGTCTAGCAGTGGTGTTCAAGTTGAGAAACCTAATGAGAGGTTGGATTAGATATTGGTAGTGTTGATCCAATATGGGGCTTTGCTACATCAATAAGGCAAAATGATGGATATCTTAGGCCATGAGGCTTGAGATAGACAAATTGAAGAAGAGGCAAGGAACCATGATGAAGATAAAGGATTGAAAGCACTTAGTAAGTAGGAGTAGGAACTAAGAAATAAATATTAGGATAAGTAGTTTGTAGAGGCCTTTGAGAAATCTAAGGTAGAGCAAAAAGTGGAAGTTAACTGCCAGATTGCTCTCATTAATGATGATAGGGTACAAATAGCAGTTCTCTTGAGGAAGGATCCCAAGAGATTTTCTCCACCCACATTCCATGGTAGAGCTTCTATGGAAGATGTTGGAACATGTATTACTATCATGGAGAAGTATTTCCTAGTACCAAATTATATAGGGAAATCTATAGTTTTTTTGGCCACATTTTAGGTAATGGGTGAGGTAGTTACATGGTACGAAAATGTAATAGTTAAAAAAAAGATTAGCATGAGGAGGTAAAATGGGAAGAAATTTTATAAAATTTATGCAAGAGATGGTTACCATATTTTTTCTATGACAAGAAATCATCAAATTTCTACAAGCTAGTTCAGGTTCAAACATGAACATTACATAGTACCATGAGACAAATCCCATTTGGTGAAGTATGTTTTGTAGTAATAGCATGATGATCTATTTAGAACCCAAAATTTTGTGATGGGTTTGTGACCTGAGATTTATAGTGAGGTCAAAATGTCAAATCCTAGGATGATGGGGTTCAAAATACATAATCCCTCAAATAGGAACAGAGGCTGAACAATGATTCTATTAGATACAATTGTCTAATTGTGTGTTTTCTTTGATGTCACAAAAATGTCAAATCAGTTGTCAATTAATGATTACCAAGCTCACTTGGTCAGCAAGATAGTTTTTGTTGTGTATCAAGCATTCTTTCAGTTTACTCTACAAAGACAATGGCTACTTAGCTCACTCAGGCATCGAAGGAAATTATGGTAGAAAATAGTGTTAACTAAGTTCTCATGGTTAACGAAGGAAATTTTGACAAATTTGGTACTAGTTGAGTCCATTTGGATACCAAAGGATTTTTGCAAGCTCGTAGTGTTAACCAAGCTTCTATTGGTTAACACAGGAAATCATCTCAGAACAAGTGTTTACTAAGCTGGGTCAGCTAATGAAGGGTTTTTGATGTTTTGGCATGAGAAACTTAATTATTTTTAAGTAATGGTTCTAGCCAACTATGGCAATGACTAGTGGGCATTCTAATTTGTGTTGAGTCAACTTGACAATCTGAATGATATAAATATAAAGTCAAGTTGTGATATTCAAGTGTGTGCAAGTGTGTTGATTGAATTGAAAAGAAAGAGTGAGACCGAGCTTGAAGGATAAGCAGATATCCTTGTGGAGTAGAAAAGTAATATTCAATCGAGAAGGATCAAATTTTAAGCTAAATAGAGATATAGATTCAATAATTTAGTTGCATCGCAATCAGGTCATTTCATTGTTACTTTCTAACCATTGTAGCTGTGATCTAAAACCTCTTAACAAAGTTGGATTAACAAGAAATTGTAAATCCTATACCAAGGTGACAGTTCATTCAATTGTTTTAATACCTCTCACAAGGCCACTCCTAACAATGTGATTAAATCCTCTAATAAGATCATACCTGACAGTGTGTTTCATGTACATGATTTGGTTTTCCTTGTTGAATTTAGTTAGGTCCATATTTTTTTATTCTCTAAATAATTAGATGCAAAATTTCTTTGAGACTAGTTATACTAAGCCAACTCACTCATTATAAGAACAAATTATTCAATAGTTCACCAATCACTAAATTTATTTTGAATATAGATGGTTTTAAAATAGGTTCTAAAGGTCAACCAAACAAGTTGGAGAAAACTTGGATTTCATAGGTATAATAAGCTATGGCATTGACAAGGCCTACTATAGGAATCAACAAAAGTATGTGGTCACACCATTTATAATGAAGAGGTTTGGAAGAAAGAGATGTCATATGTTCCTTGTCTTTGGGCATATTTATTTCAGTCTGTACACTTTAATTCTTTTTTAAGGTTTTCCAATAAAATTGGACACAATCCTTCATGGGCAAAACTAGTTTTAGACAATAATTTGGCTTTTTGTTTGTATTTATTAATTGGTGCAAATTAAATATTGTATCACATTTTCTTGTTGTCTCATGTTTTGTCTATGTCAACTTCTATGTAGTTCTTTCAATTTGTGAGAATGTTTCATACACACATCCCCATCGTTTATCATTTTTTATTGTACCTTACATGCCTTAAGTATATGATTTTTTATACTTGACACTAAGAAGCTATCTTGAACTTTTATTTGAAATGAACAACTATTGCAATCAGATGAAATCATGTTGTCTTTGCATGTAACATATGGAGTTCCTCAATGTGCACCTAAAGATCCTTTTGTCCTATAAATGTCTAAGGAACACTTTTTTGTAATCCATGGTAAAATTTTGTGGTACTAAAAGAATTCTTTAGTTCAATATTAACTAGCCTTTTTTTACTACAAAAGGAAAGATTTCCATTTAGATTATTTGCATTGATTATAGTTTTTATAATTTTTATTATTGTTCAAAAATATTTGAGATCATATCACTTTGTTTCTTCTCCACTTAAATGAAAGGCTTGATTTAGTAGGTTTTCTGCATGAAACTTTGAAGTCATATTATCTTGTTTTGTTATGTTGTTTATGAACCAAAAGTTACACAACTTCTACGAGAAGCAAAGGAGACATGGGTCACTATTGTAAGTGGATTGGAAATGTTCATAAGGCTGGCCATGCAAAAATTTGAACTCTTTACTCTCTGTCCATATAAGGTTTATCAATTTCACAACACAGGCGATTGTATGGGGTACATTTTCTATTAATTTTGTTTCTTTATTGATTTTAATATGGTGTTTGAACTTATTGTAGCACCTTAGAAAGTAATGAGGGAAATAGTTGTTAGAAATAATTGATCACATAATTGAGATTGTGTGCTTCTATTATATTCAGCTCATCTATCATGTTGTGCCATTTGGATTAGTTAAATTAGAAAATCATTTGGTAGTTTTCCATATTAATATTAACATATCATATTATAAGAGAATGTTAACATTATCAATTATTTCATTAAGAATGTTGTGAGTATAAATGGAGCACTAGATCAAGGTTGGATTTTATATGTAACATGTCAAAATGGGGAGGATATAGCAATAGGTTATTGAAGTGGGAAGTTCTATTTGAAAGTATTCAAGCTTAGAGTGTCTGTTGCTTTATTAAAATCAGAAAATATTTCTAATTGAATCAAGATCTTTTCCACTAAGTTTATTCTTAGCATATTTGAGTGTTATAACTCATTTGATTGACTTTTTATAATGATTATAATAGTATCATGTAGGGAGTTTCCAATTTGAACCTTATCTTGAGACTGAAATAGCTAGTGCCTAAGAACAACATTATTATCCATGAGGGGAACTAGAAAGCTTATTCTCATTCTCTTAGATGAGGTGGTAGTATGGATTTAACTATTGCACATGAAGATAATATATTAGGAGGAAAATATAGTCTCTATAAGGAGAAATACTTCACAAATATTTTCTTATATATTATTTTATGGCATTGGAAGAGTTGTGTAAACAAACAAGATGGAGATACCTTTATCAATTTATTGCTCTTGTTTGAATGGAAAATAGAACTTCCAAATCCTGAATGACACACATCATTCATGCCAAAAAAGAAAGTATAAATTCAATCTAGTCAATATTAAGGTGATCGTTACATGGGAACTAATTTAGTGTTAATATGAAATTGTTTATAATTTGAATCTTATTAATTCCTTTTTGTAACTACTGGACTAAACTTAAATTGGGATTCTGATAAAAACATGGTATGCTAGTAGATTTAGAATATTGATATTTTGTTGATTTACTTGAATTTGGAATCTCTTCTTTGGGTCTCATGATTCTATCACTTCATTTTCATAGACATATGCAATAGTTTTGAACCATAGACATACCGTGAGAACTAAATTTAGAGTTGGCATTACAATGTAACAGTTTCTCTTGCAATATAATTACATGTAATTAATGGATACATGATTTCAAGACACTAGAATTTATACCATTATCAAGGTGAAAATATGTCTAGGTATTTCACATCATGCAACTATGTAGAGCTGACATTATTGTTGTATGAATTGTATCCCAAACTGAATATGGACATGGTCACAAAGCCAACTTAAGAAAAGCACAAGGGTTGGATGAGATTGATGTTTATAGGATAATATGTATGAAGATTACTATCCATATAAGGAAAACCATGATTATGTAAGAGCTATCAATGGATCATTTCTCAAATTTTGCAACAATATTGTATGTATAGCATAGATTTTCTTTACAAGCTTTTTATCAATTCATGTTTGAATTTTTCGTTATTGATTGTAGCAACACAAAAATTAAGAGGAGAAATAGTTGCTAGATATATTTGAGCATGTAATATATATTTTTGTGCTCCTATCATGTTCAACCTGGTTGTTGTGTTGTAGTCAAGAAAGTTCTTTGAAATTTGTCTTTCGAAAATTCCTCAAATCAATAACTTTCTATGCTACGAGGGGGCATACCACTTTGAACTCTTTGTCCTTGGCTACTAGCATTCTTGGTATATCAAATTAGCGTATGTGCCCTTGCTAAAGAATTTTTGTTAAATACACTTGGGATACCATTCAAAAAGGGGAAATGCCATTGGGTGAAAGTAGTGTAATCAATGAGCTCTAGAGCATGGCAAATGCTCATCAAGCTTCTCTAGACTCATATAATACCTTGCTCGATAGAATTGCTCAACACAACTATTTGTGAATGAAAATACTCAAGAAATATACATGGTAGAGAACCTATGAGTAATATCATTAAGAAATTAACTTGCAATCACCCATGCAAGTCTAGATTCTAGACTAAATGTATCTTAGATAAGAACTCACAAGCACAATTATACATATTTTAATCAATAATATATTATTATTTATAAAAAAAAAGAATCAGGAATCACAATTTTGATGCAAAAGAGCATATAATTTTGACGAGGATTCTATACATGTGATGTGAGTTTAGCTGGTATTAGTCATAATTTCAGTGCAAAGGAGCATAGCATTTTAACAAGGATGCTACATGTGAGACATGAGGTTCGACCACTATTCATCACGATTTTGATGCACAGAAGAAGATCATTTCAGTAGGGTTTCCATTGCAATTTTGACAACCACTTGTCACATAGGTGGAAAGTGTAGTACACAATGCTTATTGGTTGAGATAGATATCTAGACAATAGTTCTGTCCATATATCTACCATAGTAACATAGCAATTTTGAAAAATGTTTAGGCTGTCATAAAATTGACAAAAAAGGATTGGCGACATTGTTTGTGATTTTTTCAACATAATGGTATCGAAATTATGATGAATCCTTGTAAAAAATTAGATCTAAATTTACTAGTGTGTTACTGTGGTTTAGAGCTTAAAGATATTTGGAAGTAGTATTAAGACTTCCATTGGTCTACACAAACATGTGAGTCTTGTCATGTTGCCTATTCTCATAACATAGTGTTGATGCTTCACTCATGCACTTAGTTACTTGATGTTTTTGTTAAATAACCTATCTTAAGAGAAAAAATTATTCAGTGCATTTTTTATCCTTGTGTTCCAAGGATCTTTGGGTGGGGCAATACATCCACCGACCTTGATAGTAGCTCCAACCTCAAAAGGAAACTTGAAAGAAGGTAATAATGGTGAGACTAAAAAATATACCACAAAGAAACCAAGTGAGATCTAACCTCCATAAAGAAAGGATCTCCCTTCATAAGAACCTCATAAGGAGATACCCAACCAGGGATACCACTAGAAAGAAAAAGGAAGACAGTGGGAAAAGAGAATTTTTTTAACTGAATCCAGCATCCAAAAACTAAAGGTACCAAGGAGAAAGGAGTAGAATAGATCTTTGCAAGGTGTTAAATGGCTTAGAATAGGTAAAATGAAACACAAGGCTTCCTCAATTTTTAGTATGATATCCTAGAAGCATCTATTAGACAAAAAAAATTTAAGAGAAAAGGACAAACCCTTGCACAATTAAATGTAGCACCGGAAAACCTACACCCAAATCTAAACCATCAAATGCTCAACAGTAGAGGATTTACTATAAAGGATAATGTCATGGAACTTATAAAGAAGAAGGGCAATAGGGAACCAATAGACAAAAAACCTCTTTAGCCTATAAAAACACAAAAAGGTATTCTCCCATAAGAAATCCAAATCTCTCAAACTATAGTGTGAACCACACCCAAAAAGTCTAGCCATAAGGTAATAGGGAAGAGAACAAAGATCCACAACCAAGAACCTGATGTAAGAGCATCCAGTGGTGTAAAGGCAATCCTGTGTAACCCAAAAAAATAAAATATGCGTAGAAATAGTTTCTATTTAATCCATTTTCATTTTTGGATACCTGTTTGTGTCAAATAAAGGTTCCAACTCTCATAGTTCCAATATTAGTGTTCTGAGTTAGAGTTTTTAAGCACCTTGGGATACGTGTAAATGCCAAAAAAGTAGGAATATGTAGTAAAGCCATAATTATGGTGAGTTAGAGGGTGTAAATTGGAAGGATCATTATATTTGTAATTTAAAGCACTCCAAAAAAAGAATCAAGTCAAAAGGCTCCATGGTTAGAAAGCTATTGCAATTTTTCGGTTCCTAGAGACCTCCTAAGAGCGCTTCAAAATCAGATTTGAGGCACTAAACTCAGACCTTTTCTCTAACCCTAGGATCTCACTTATATAGTGTGAGATGCAACAAGCTTTAGGCATAGAGAACTGATAGATATCTTTTTGACAAAAGATATTTACATTTATTTGCTATGACAAAAGGAAAAAATTTATGTAACAAAAAATTTTACATCGAAGTATTCTCTTGGTGGACCCATTTTCTATTACATCTTCAAATGCTATGGATTCCATGATTGGCTCTTTTTCTATTCTGATTCCTCAGAATATGTAGCTATCAAACTTGTTAATGCTGTGTCCAGTTCTGATATTGGTAAGTTTACCTCAGCTTAGTGATCTCCACTGGCCTCATCAAGAATTGTTAAGTTAATAGTTATTTTCGAGTCCTTAGCTATCATATGATCTTATTTTCCTACCACCTATTCTAAAGATGAAAGTTCTTCCTTCCATTTATTAAAAAAAATATCATTGGGGCAATCAAAATTTAGGATTTTATGCCGCTTTTTTATTACAAAATTTCCAATCTTTTCAATTTCAACAAAATATTTTCTAATATTATTATAGAGCAATTTTACTTTGACAAATTCTTCATTAGTCATTGCATCGATAACATTGTTCATTCTATGGCATAACAACTCATCTAATTCCTTCCCCATTCTTCCTTTTCTTTTATTTTGTCAATTTTTTTAGGTGCACTGCGAAAGAGATCAAACTTCTCTGCTATATACTTAAAAAAATAAATTTTTATTCTATTTTGAACAAAAACTTGGTTTTCACCAAATTGTTTTAGATTATTAAATATATCAAAAAAATTCTCTATTTGATCACATGATAATTGGATGACAGAGATACACATAGAAGTAACATCATTATCTCTTTTGCTCCATTTTTTCATATTGGTCTTCAATGTATCTTCATCTCGCCTTATTTCATCCCACATCTCTAGGATTCCTGCTAGCTAGTCATAAAATGTTGGCCAATCAATCTTGTCTACTAGATACAAAATTGTTTTCCCAAGTTTTTCTTCATATTGATTATTTAATTCAACATGCAATTCCCACAGTTTTTTTTTCTTCAAACTCTTCTATAGTGTAGAACTTAGGTTTCTGTGGTGTATCAGGTAAATGAACAATGGGGGTAGATTTGAATGGCTCAACTGGAGGGGAAGGATATGCAATTCTTGGCCTACTAGACTCTCCCACTCTCCTTTTTCCAAGTTGTTTGTCTATTTGGAATACTTTATTCTCCAATAATTGTATCCTCTTTCCTCATATGCCTTAAGTATTTCTTCAAACTTGGCATTGAGTTCTAGGAATTTACTCTTCTCTTTCCTAGTTACCACAATCCCAAGAGATAGCATTTCTTGAGCCATTTTAGTAATCTCTTCACCATCAACTTCATTAGCTCTATATACAATGAGAGTACTAGTATCCTGAACACTTGAAATTTCTTGAATTCTAGTCTCATCCCTCTTTTCAATAGACCAAATCACCAAATCTTGGTGATCACTACTAAACTTTATCCCTCTATGTACTTGCAAAATTTCCTCTTCATTTTTATTATCCACATCATTCTCCTTTCTAACAAAATAAAAAATCATAGCATTAGCTATGTCCTAGTTAGACAAAACCAAAACTCATGACTCTTTGATTAATTTTCTCCTCGGCTCAGGTATTAATTGGAAAAATTCTTCCAAAAATTTGGTTTTTAACTCTCTCAAATTCAAAGTCCAATTTGTTTGGTTTCTCTAATTTTATTGCTTTAGAATTTTCCTCAAAATTTGCTATATTTTTCCTCCACAAAAATTGTGCAAAGGCCCTAGATTTAACAAATTTTTCATCATCTATAAACTTTTGAGATGCTTGTGCAATGATAGGATATATCCCCTTACCTCTGTAATTAGAAATAGTGAGGTCAAAGGATGGCATAGGAGGCTCCTCAGGAACTCTTCTTTCTATATAAGCAATAGTAACAATGATGTATCCCTCCCCTTCTCTATCAGAGATGCTTCATCATCTATTCTGAGTGTGGGATGGTGAATATTCGCTTACTTGAGAGGAGGATCCCTATTATAGCCTTTGTCTCTTGGGGGCACTTGTGTCAGGTGGACTCTCTCATCTCAGCCTCTTGTAAGGGGGACTGTGCTGTACATTTTGAGCCACGATGTATCCAGTCCTCCTCTGAAGTGTATGCTAGCCTGAAGTAACCACCACTCTACTATTTATTCTTCTTTCCACCTCTATAGACTTATCTAGATATTCTTTAACTAATATGTTCTTCTTTTCATTCAATGCTTCCATTATCACAACAAAATTGTTCATCAGGGTGTTCATTTTAGCTCCCCAATATTTCTTATCTGCCAAGAGGTTATAATTGGGATCAAAAGCATTGATAAATTCTAAATTTTAACTAAAAACTACCCACTTTTCTTTTCTGACCTCTTTTTCCCTGTAAAGAAAAATATTTCTAATAATATCCTCTAGGAAATATACATTCTATATAATAGCCTTATCTTTGGTTCTCTCCCTAAGGAGGTCATAAAATCCCTCTAGATCAATGTACATAGCATGGGATTGGGCCATGTGATATCTATCAAAAAATAAACTCAGATTCCTCCATCCTTTTTTAACAAAAGCAAAATTATGCACCATAGTAACATCAAGGAAGAATGTGCCTTTACCTTTTCCCAATATACCCCTTTCCTCAATTGTTCCAATATGCCATAGTAACTCTACAATTCCTATATTGAAAGGCACATGAAAAGGTAATACATGGGGTCTTTCCAAGAAACCATAAACTTTGATTATAGTAGAAATAGGGCATGGGATTATATCCCCCCAATTATGACTAACCAATAGCCCCTTGGCATGGTCTTTGCATCTTATCAATTCTAATAAAGACTATGAGTTTCTTGGACTATCTCCTTTCAAGGGAAATTTAAGCCTTGAAGAAAAGTGTCTATCAAATCTAACATAGCTAGCATTTGTGACTTCCCAAGTCATGTCATCACTCCATAACTAAATTGGGAGCTTCTCTCTATCTCTTTCTAGTTCTAACTTAATTTCCTTAGAGAAGAAGGTGAATCTCTTATAAAGAAATATGTACATTAACAAAGAATACCAGGAAAAAGGCCCATTCAATTTACCTTGAGCTATTCTAGCTAAACCATTGTGAATTTCCTTAGATAGGAAAGTAGCAAAATCAAGAATTGAGCTATTCCAAATTGTAAGGTATGAGTCATGATGAGAAAAATAGAGCCTTGGATATAATATTGCTCATCCATCCCAAATATTTTGTAGAGAGTAAAATACAAAGCCTAGGCCTTGGGATTAAAATATTTTTACATCAAGGGCTCTAAGTGTTTAGTGTAACCAAAGTTAATGACCCAATTTTAATAATGTGTTGCTACAATGAACCTGCCCTCAAGAATACCTTTTTTGCATCACATCTTGCTTGAAATTCATCCATGTCAATTTTCTCGTGGACTTCCTAGTTAGGGTTGAGCTTAAATACCTCTTTGATCTAGGCAAGTGAAACCCTAAAGAGGTTATCCCCAACATTATTCTTCAAAATTCTAGTGATGGTGTCGTATTTCTTGGCCATGTCAGATAATAGGTCACTGTCAAAAATAACCCTAGGAACAACCAATTTCCAATGTCAAATTCTCAAACATTGCTTAATGGGGTGTCCAAGTTGCATTCTACAAACCATACGCTAAAAAATTCTAAACCTCCCACTAAAACTTGTGCATCTCTTACCCAATTGGCTATGTCATAGAAACCCTCACCCACAACCAACTTAGGGTTTTTAGAGAGTAGTTCTCTCCCTTTTGTTAATTCATTTATAGAAAGAGGAAATTGTTCAAGGAAATTCTCATGAATAGATCTTTTCAGGTAGTGAGTAAAACCAGTCCATTCATGGAGGCATTTAAAAATTTCAACTTTACACAATTATAATTCCTTGATTTTCAAGAGTCACAGGGCACATACCCACTAATTTTTTCTTCTCTTTCTCTATAAATTGCTCTGTAAATCATTAAAAACCTTGCAGAATCTCATGCCCTAGCTTTGGAAACCCTTACACTCTAAGAAATTTACAGTTGTGTGGCTCAATATTGGTGAATTTACAAGTTATACTATAGCATTAAGATCACATGAAGGAGCCTTGAATAGCATTAATGTCTTTAGCTGTTAATTTCCAGGTCATGCCTCAAATTTTAAACGTATTTGTTGATCACATTTCATCGGATGGACTTAATTGAAATTAGAAAGGCTATTTTAAAGTTTTGAAGTCCTTGCCATGTGACAGGCAGGTGCTCCCACACTTTTCTTAAAGCCCAAGCATTTCCTTAATACAGTGAAGAATCAATCGTTGATCTTACCAAGATCAATGATCACAAAAAATTGCAATATCTTATAAATAATTTTTTTTGGAAGGCAGCCCCACTAGTACATTCATCTCCAACCTTGCAAGTACTAAATTATTCGACCAATTAGATCATTCCATCTCGTTACCTTTTTCAGGCTAGCATGACTTAACAACTCTACTTTGCAATAGGTCCCACCTTACCACATGGTGGAATGATGCTTCCCCAATTTTCTTAAAGTCCATGCAAATTCATATTGTGGGTAAGCACCACTCGTTGATCTCATCGAGATAAATGGTGTTATGAAATCACACCTTTATAATATCCAACTAGCCTAATGAACCAATAGAATGTTTCACTTTTTTCCAATGTATCTGACAATTGCCATAGGATAGACATTGTTATTGCATTTGAAAGAAGTGGGTCCATGAAATCATCATATGTCACATGTCCTATTTGCACTTCCCCATTTTGTGTAAATATTGAGCACTTTTTTATGGTGGTAAAGTGCTACCCATTGATCTTGAAAAGATCAACGGTATACAACTTGTATGTTTTGAACTATGTGAAATACCCATTGTGATGTCACCAAGGATTAGTGTCGCCAAGGCCCTTGCTTGCTTTGGTTAAAATCCTTGTATTTTCATCAAATAGTAATGTGCCATCCACTAATCTTTGAAAGATCAACGATGCAACAAATTTGAAAGAAAAAAATCCCCACCGTAATGAGCCAACCAATAAGATTGAAGGAAAATGGAATGTTCACTGACAGGTACTAACAACTCTAAAAAGGGTCTGATGAAGTACTGGAAAACTTAGACAAACTTCAAATTTTTACGGTGCTATCAAGACCTATTATCAACAAGTGCTACATGGCACCAAGGCACTTCCCCGCTTTGTGTAAAAAACATGCATCTTTACCTTGCAAGCAAGCACTCATTTTCGACCTTGGAGAGATTGATAGTTAACAAAAATAAACCATCATAGCTAATATGCTTCATAAAATGTCTAAGAAAGGTAATTTTGGTTGAACCAAGTTTATAATAATAAGTCTAATTCGCTAAAAATAATAAAGTAATAATTGTGAAAAAGAATTTTTTTGTATAATCATGTCCCACATAATTTTGAATAAGGAAATTATATTTAACTACCTTTTTGAAAGTTGGGGCACACAAATAAGGGTTTAAAAGACCTTTAGGAATTTTGAACTAGTATTTCAAAAAATACCAATTTTGGACTATAACCCTAGGGTTTTTCACTGCGAGGTACAACATATGACAAAAGATGAAAAACCAAGCCAACAATGGGACAATATAGACTCTATAAAGAGAAATAGTTTACAAATATTTTCTTATATATTATTTTATAGCAGTGGAAGAGTTGTGTAAATAAACAAGATGGAGATAACTTTATCAATTTCTTGCTCTTTTCTAAATGGAAAATAGAACTTCCAAATCTTGAATGAAACACATTATTCATGCAAGAAAGGAAAGTATAAAGTCAATCTAATTAATGTTAAGGTGATCATTACATGGGAACAAATTTAGTGTTTAGATAAAAAAAATTATAATTTGAATCTTATTAATTCCTTTTTGTAATACTGGGCTAAACATAAATTGGGATTCTAACAAAAACATGTTATGCTAGTAGATTTAGAATAGTGAAATTTTGTTGACTAACTTAAATTTGGAATCTCTTCTTTTAGTCTCATGATTCTATCACTTCATTTTCATAGACATATGCAATAGTTTTTGGACCCCAGAGATACTATGAGAACCAAATTTAGAGTTGACATTACAATGTAACCATTTCTCTTGCAAGATAATTATGTGTAATGAATGGATACATGATTTGAAGACACTAGAATTTCTGCCATTATCAAGGTGAAAATATTTCTATGTATTTCAACTCATGCAGCTATGTAGAGCTGGCATATTATTCAATGAATTGTATCCTAGAATGAATATGTACATGATCACAAAGTGAACTTGAGAAAAGCACAAGCTTTGGATGAGATTGATGTTTATAGGATAATATGTATTAAGATTACAATCCACATAAGGCAAACCATGATAATGTAAGAGCTATCAATGGAGAATTTCTCAAATTTGCAACAATATTGTATGTATAAGATAGATTTTCTTTACATGATTTTTATCAATTCAAGTTAGAATTTTTTGTTATTGATTGTAGCAACATAGAAATTAAGAGGATAAATAGTTGCTAGATATATTTGAGCATTTAATATAGATTGTTGTGCTCCTATGATGTTCAACATAGTTCTTGTGTTGTAGTCGATGAAGTTTTTGAATTTTTTTTTTTGAAAATTCCTCAAATCAATAACTTTCTATGCTACAAGGGGACATACCACACTGAACTCTTTAGCCTTCGCTAGCAGCATTCTTGGTATGTCAAAACAACATATGTCCCCTCACAAAAGAAAATTTGTTAAATACAAATGAGATACTATTCAAAAAGGCGAAATGTCATTGAGGGAAAGCAATTTCATCAATGAGCTCTAGAGCAGGGCTAATGCTCATCAATCTTCTCTGGACTCATATAATACCTTGTTTGATAGAATTGTTCAACACAAAAGTCCATGAATGGAAACACTCAAGAAATATACATGATAGAGATCTTATGGGTAATATCATTAAGAAATTAACTTGTAAACACCCATGCAAGTCTAGATTCTAGACTTAATGTATCTAAGCTAAGAACTCACGAACACAATTTATACATATTTTAGTCAATAAAATATTATTATTTTGTGAAAAAGAACTAGATGTCACAATTTTAATACAAAGGAGCATAACATTTTGACAGGGATTCTATACATGTGACGTGAGTTTCAACTGGTATTTGTCATAATTTTGATGCAAAGGAGCATAGCATTTCAACAAGGATACTATGTGTAAGACATGAGGTCTGGCTAGTATTCGTCGCAATTTTGATGCATAGACATAGAGCATTTTGAAGGGGGTTTCATCACAATTTTGACAACCACTAGTCACATTGGTGGAAAGTGTAGCACACAACTCTTGCAGGTCAAGATGGATATCTCGTCAATAGTTCCGTCAATATATCTACCATAGTAATGTTGTAATTTTGAAAAATGTTTAGGGTGTCATAAAATCGACAAAAAAGGATCGACAACATTATTCATCAATTTTTCAACATAATGGGGTCAAAATTACGATGAATCCTTGTCAAAAACTAGGTCTAAACTTACTAGTGTGTTATTGCGGTTTAGAGCTTGATATATTTGAAAGTAGTATTAAGAGTTCTGCTGGTGTAAATGAACATGTGAGTCTTGCCATGTTTCCTATTCTCATCACCTAGTGTTAATGCTTCACTCTTGCACTTAGTTACATGATTTTTTTGTTAGGTAACTTATCTTAAGAAAAAAAATTCTTCAGTGCATGTTTTATCCTTGTGTTCCAAGGATCCTCGAGTGGTTCAATAAATGCACCGAACTTGATAGTAGCTCCAACCTCAAAAGGAAACCTAAAAGAAGATAATAATGGTGATATTAAAAAATCTACCACAAGGAATCCAAGTGAGATCTAACCTCCATAAAGAAAGGCTCTCCCTTCATAAGAACCTCATCAAGACCTAGGGAAACCACTAGAAAGAAAAAGGAAGAAAAGGGGAAAAGAGACTCTTTTTTTCAGCTAAATCTAGCATCCAAAAACTAAAGGTACCAAGGAGAAAGGATTAGAAAAAATATTTGCAAGGTGTTAAATGCCTTACAATAGGGAAAACACAATGCAAGGCTTCCTCTATCTTTAGTATGGGATTCTAGAAGCAACTACTAGCCAAAAATCATCTAAGAGAAAATTCCAAACTCTCGCATAATTGAAAGTAGCACCGAAAAACTTACACCCAAATCTAAACCAACAATTTTTCAATAGTAGAGGATTTATTGTAAAGGAGAATATCCTTGAACTTAGAAAGAAGAAGCAAAATGGAGAACCACTATACAAAAAACAAACAAAAAAATGTATTCTTATGTAATAAATCCAAAGCTCTCAAACTATAGTGTGAACCGCACCGAAAAAGGCTAGTCATAAGGTAATAGGGAATAGAACAAAGGTCCACAACCAAAAACCACATAAATTTTTTGTAATGGAGAAAATAATAATGTTGTGCATCCATTGGAGAGAGACAAGAGACATACCCAAAGAACCACGTATACAACATAAAATAGAGCCCCATAATTGCATGCCTATTTGTGTCTCTTTCTTCAACCTTAGAGTCCATTGACTCCAAATCACTTCTAGAAACCCAACTTACCAACCTTTACTCATCCCTCACTTCCCCAATAAATTAATTAGTGTTGTGTTCTTAGTTAATGAGAAGAAAGATTAAAGCAATTTTCACTCCCATTGAGTTGAAAATTTACAAGTTGAGAACAAGTGATTACTTTACTAGATCAAGAATCATAAAAGGTTCTTAACACATAATTAAAGTTGGTGACTAATAAATACTATGATTATTACAACATAGTTCTTAACACATAATTAAAGTTAGCGACTAATAAATACTATGATTATTACAGCATATCAAGGTACATTATATAGTTTACAGTTTGATTACTGCATAACTAGAAAATAAAAATGTATTATGCCAACATTCCCCCCCCTCCCCACCCTGTCCCCCCAAAATATATTGAACCTAAAATAGTAAAAATACCTTACGGACGCCCACTTAATTTTACACACAAAAACATGTCAATTGCATAATTTGAATACATATTTAGAGAAAACATTCTTCAGAGTTGTAGATCATTAACGTAAAAGGGCTCTTTCAAGTTGTCTTCTGACCCTTAGAAAGGTGTAGCTTGGAGATATCTTTAAGATTCATTTGAATTGCTAAATTGGGATTAACATAAGATATATTATTGATTTCTCCATAATTTGGCATATCATCATCATCAATGCAAAGAACCTTACCTTCTCCATTAGAATCAAAATGTTCCTTCAATTTTTTAGAAGATAGCCTTGGCATCATCATCATGAATAGGGGCTTTGACCTCTACAAGTTGCCTAATGAGTGACCTAATTCACTTATATGGTTTGACATTATGATTCCATTTTTTCTTTTGAATTGAAACAATTGACATTGAGGGAAAATTTTTACACTGATATCTTTTGCTCCAGAAACCTTATTTAAATTATCCCAAATCTGCAAGTGCAAGACCAATAAGTGGTTTTTCATTCTTCATATCAGCACAAGCAAACTCACACAATATTTTAATTAAAATATTAAAAAATTGTGCATACTAAAGCATAAATCATCTTTTCACCACTTTATCTTATTATAAAGTTGTTAATTTTTTAAGGTGTTAATATGATGATGATGATGATGATATATATATATATATATATATATAACGTAATATATTTCTAAACATAAAATACTTTAAAATTATATTTAAATATAATTATAATATTGAATATTTTAAATTTGATTAGATTGGATTTTAAGATGATTTAATCAATTTATATTTATATTTAATATTATTTCATATAATAAAAAGTCTAATTGTAAATTGTTCAAATAAAAATATAATTGAAGTATTAGAATTTAAATTGCTAATATAATACTTTTTTTAAAGGTTAAATAGTAGTATCAATAATATACATTATCTTAAACAAAAAATTGTAATTTTGAAGATACAATATAATTCTGATTTAAAAAATATATTCATAACTTCATTCTTAACTAGATTTTTGCTTTGACATGTTATTTCTATATGGTCTCCCTAACCTTACTATTTAAGTAGTGTTTTTTGAGTCGATGGTTATTTTTTATTAAAAGTATTTTATATTTTATAATAATTTTAATCAGTCATGAACCATACATTCTACTATCGTACTGTAGATTTAATATAGACAAAAAGACACAGACTCCAGCTATCTAGAACTCTTGTTTCAATAGAAATAAACAAAACACTACTTTATCTTATCTTATGTTACTTGCAACAATATATTTCGCTCAATAAATCTCTACAGCATACCAATCTCTGTTGCATTCAGGCCCAGTGACATGAGCACCATTGAAGAGAGAATGTGTACCAACTTCCGAACAATCAATAGATTTTATTAAAGTTATTCACAACCTTTAATTATGGCACTTTCAATTTGCATTCAACATAATAGCAACTTCCTTACTGTAGAACAATCAATAGATCCTTCCACGCGCTGACTATCATTCTCCTATCTCTGCGCACCTTCACATTTCTCTGGAAAAAAATCATCTTCTTAGCGTTGTGGGTCTGCAGTTGAATGGCATGATGAAAGAGCCGATATCACTGAAGACCAGAGTGGATGTGAAGATGACCCGCGTGGACAAGAGCCATGCAGAGGTTGCGGGTGAGCAGCTACCATATTTTAGTTAAAGCTCTGATACCATATGTTGGCGAATAATAAAAACTTGATGATAATTCCAACATATCAGGGTACATTATATAGTTTGCAGTTTGGTTACAATACGGCTTGACAGTTCTAAAATTGCATAACTAGATGATAAAAATGTATTCTGCCAACAATTAATTCCGACATAGATCCATAGGTATATTTATTGTTATAGGATTTTTCACTAAAAAATGAAAAATAAGTAACTTATATATTATCTTTTATTCATAATATACATCTAATAACACAAATCAAAATAGAAATAAATAGATAAGAATTTTCACATACATATTTTGTGGTGGTTCTTTCAAGAGAATGATCCTAAAATAAAGAGATTAATGTATTTGTAAAGATCATAAATAATGTTATTATAGATATGGTAATTAATACCAAGTTAGATTAATGTATTTGTAAAGATCATAAATAATGTTATTATAGATATGGTAATTAATACCAAGTTAGGATGATGTGTGAAAAATTACTTGTAGATAGCTATATAAGTCAATTATAGCATACTACTTAATTCTTTCAGTTGAACCCAAAAGTAATTGTTGATTTGTCTCTCTTATATCTATCGTCGTTCTAAGAAACCAACATTGTATAGGATAAAATATAACAATCTTTTTAATCTATGATAAGCATATAATCATAAGAAAAAAAGATACCAGAAATAAAAGATAACTATATCCCTTTAATATAATTAAATATTCTAAGATCATAAGATATTCCATAGTAAAAAATAATCATTTCATTTTTATCTATAGTGATTGTATGAGAATGATCCCTATTTTATCTACGCTCATTGAAATACCAAATGATAAAACTTAATCATCTTTCCTTTTATTTATTCTCATTCTAAGAAAAATAATATATCATACATAATAAAGTGAGCATCAATGATTATCTAATTGAGTATAACCTATAGTTTACATAGATATTCCCTTTTTGAAGAATATTTTCTCTCTAACATAAATAACACTACACAATATAACATGATCATTTTCCTTTCATTTATTTTCACTGGGAATAAATAATATACTACATCCAATCGAGTTATTCTCTCTCTTGTAATTATAATGATTCTATATTTCAATAGAATTTGAAGTTTATTATATCAAGCTAGTCTCATAACATTATTATTATTATTTTTATTTACTATTTTTATAGAAAAAGTGGCTATATAATTAAATATCTACCATAGTAATGTAGTAATTTTGAAAAATGTTTAGGGTGTCATAAAATTGACAAAAAATGATTGACGAAATTTTTCATCATTTTGTCAACATAATGTGGTTCAAACTGGGTTGAATCCTCATCAAAAACTAGGTCTAAATTTTGTATTGTGTTATTATGGTGTAGATCTTGGAGATATCTGAAAGTAGTATTAGGACTTCCACTGGTGTATGTGAACATGTCAGTCTTGCCATGTTCCCTATTCTCATCACCTAGTGTTGATGCTTCAATCTGGCACTTAGTTAAATGATGTTTTTCTTAAGTAACTTATCTTAAGAAGGAACATTATTCAGTGCATGTTTTATCCTTTATGTTCCAAGGATGTTCGAGTAGGGCAATACATGCACCGACCTTGATAGTAGCTCCAACCTTAAAAGGAAACCTAAAAGAAGATAATAATAGTGAGATTACAAACTCTACCACAAAGAAACCAAGTGAGATCTAACCTCCATAAATAAAGGCTCTACCTTTATAAGAACCTCATTAGGACGTACCTAGCCAGGGAAACTACTAGAAAGAAAAAGGAAGAGAGGGGAAAAAGAGAAAGCTTCTTAGTTGAATCTAGCATCCAAAAACTAAAGGTACCGAGGAGAGAGGATTAGAACATATATTTGCAAGGTGCTAATTTCCTTACAATAGGGAAAACACAATGCAAGGCTTCCTTTATCTTTAGTATGAGATCCTAGAAGCACCTATTATCCAAAAACCATCTAAGAGAAAATTCCAAACCCTCGCATAATTAAAACTAGCACCGGAAAACTTGCACCCAAATCTGATAAATTTTAAATAGTAGAGGATTTACTGTAAAGGAGAATGTCCTCAGACATAGAAAGAAGAAGGGAAATGGAGAATCACTATGTAAAAAAAAAACACAAAAAGGTATTCTTACGTAAGAAATCCAAAGCTCTCAAACTATAGCATGAACCACACACAAAAAGGCTAGCCACAAGGTAACAGGGAAGAGAAAAAAGGTCCATAACAAAAAACCACATAAATTTTTTGTAATGGAGAAAATAATAATGTTGTGCATCCATTGGAGAGAGACAAGAGACCTACCCAAACAACCACATATACAACATAAAATAGAGCCCCATAATTGCATGCCTCTTTGTGTCTCTTTCTTTAACCTTAGAGTCCATTGACTCCACATCACTTCTAGAAACCCAACATACCTACCTTTACTCATTACTCACTTGCCCAATAAATTAATTAGTGTTGTGTTCCTAGCTAATGAGAAGGAAGATTAAAGCAATTTTCACTTCCATTGACTTGAAAATTTCCATGTTGAGAATAAATGATTACTTTACTAGATCAAGCATCATAAAAGGTTATTAAAGTTGGCACCTAATAAACACTTGATGATTATTACAACATATCAAGGTACATTATATAGTTTGCAGTTTCGTTACGGCATAGCTAGAATATAAAAATGTATTATGCAAACATTCTCTCCCCGTCTCCCAATATATTGAACGTAACATAGTGAAAATACCTTACAGACACCCCCTTAATGTTTACACAGGAAAACATGTCAATTGCATAATTTGAATACATATTTAGAGAAAATATTCTTCAGAGTAGTAGATCATGAACATAAAAAGGCTTTTCCAAGTTGTCTTTTGACCCTCAGAAAGGTGTAGCTTCAAGCTATCTTCAAGATTCATTCAAAGTGCTAAATTGGGATTAAGATGAGATATATTATTGATTTTTGCATAATTTGACATATCATCATCATCAATGCAAGCAACATTACCTTCTCCATTAGAATCAAAAAGTTCCTTCGATTTTTTAGAAGATAGCCTTGGCATCATCATCATCAACGAGGGCTTTGACCTCTACAAGTTGCCTAATTAGTCTCCTAAAATTACTTATATCTTTTGACATTATGATTCCTTTTTTTCTTTTGAATCGAAACAATTGAGGTTTTGGGAAATTTTTACATTGATATCTTTTGCTCCAAAAACCTTATTTAAATTCTCCCAAATCTACAAGTGCAAGACCAATAGGTGGTTTTTCATTCTCAATATCAGCACAAGAAAAGTCACACAATATTTTAATTAAAATATTAAAAATTTGTATATTCTAAAACCTAAATCATCTTTTTACCACTTTATCTTATTGTAAAGTTGTTAATTTTTGAAGGTGTTAATATGATGATATAGTTATATATATTTAAAGTAATACATTTCTAACTATAAATACTTTAAAACTATATTTAAATATAATTATAATATTGAACATTTTAAATTTGACTAGTTTGGATTTTAAGATTTTTTAATCAATTTATATTTATATTTAATATTATTTCATATAATAAAAAGTTCAATTGTGTATTGTTCAAATAAAAATATAACTGAAGTATTAGAATTTAAATTGGTAATATAATAATTTTTTTAAAGGCTAAATAGTAGTTTTACAAATATACTTTATCTTAAACAAAAAGTTGTGATTTTGAAGATATAATATAATTATGATTTAAAAAATATATTCATAACCTCATTCTTAATTAGATTTTGGCTTTGACATGTTATTTCTATTTGTCTCCCTAACCCTGCTATTTAAGTAGACTTTTTTGTGTTGATATTTATTTTTTATTACAAGTATTTTAGATTTTATCAAAATTTTAATCAGTTGTGAATCATACATTCTACTATCGTAATGTAGATTTAGTATAGACAAAAAGACAGGGACTCCGGCTTTCTAGAACTCTTGTTTGAATCGAAATAAACAAAACACTTACTTTATCTTATCTTATGCTACCTGCAACAATATATTTCGCTCAATAAATCACTACAGCATACCAATCTCTGTTGCTTTCATTCCCAGTGACATGAGCACCATTGAAGAGAGAGAGTGTACCAACTTCCGAACAATCAATAGATTTTATTAAAAACAATATCATTCTCCTATCTCTGCGCACCTTCACATTTCTCTGGAAAAAAATCATCTTCTTAGCGTTGTGGGTCTGCAGTTGAATGGCATGATGAAAGAGCCGATATTACTGAAGACCAGAGTGGATGTGAAGATGACCCGCGTGGACAAGAGCCATGCAGAGGTTGCGGGTGAGCAGATACCATATTTTAGTTAAAGCTCTGATACCATATGTTGGCGAATAATAAAAACTTGATGATAATTCCAACATATCAGGGTACATTATATAGTTTGCAGTTTGTTTACAATACGGGTTGACAGTTCTAAAATTGCATAACTAGATGATAAAAATCTATTATGCCAACAATTAATTCCTACATAGATCTATAGGTATATTTATTGTTATAGGAGATTTTACTAAAAAAAAAAATGAAAAATAAGTAATTTATATATTATCTTTTATTCATAATATACATCTACTAACACAAATCAAAATAGTAATAAATAAATAAGAATTTTCAAATACATATTTTGTGCTGGTTTTTTGAGGACAATGATCCTAAAACAAAGAGATTAATGTACTTGTAAAGATCATAAATAATGTTATTATACATATGGTAATTAATACCAAGTTACAATGATGTGTGAAAACTTACTTGTAGATAGTTATATAAATCAATTAAAGACTACTAGTTAATTTTTTCAGTTGAACCCAAAAATAATTGTTGATTTGTCTCTCTTATATCTATTGTCGTTCTAAGAAACCAACATTGTATAGGATAAAAGATAACAATCTTTTTAATCTATCATTAGCATATAATAATAAGAAAACAAGATACCAGAAATAAAAGATAACTAAATCCCTTTAATATATTTAAATATTCTAAGATTGTAAGATATTCCATAGTAAAATATAATCATTTCATTTTTATCTATAGTGATTGTATGAGAATGATCTCTATTTTATCTACGCTCATCTAGATACCAAATGATAAAACTTAGTCATCTTTTCTTTCATCTATTATCATTCTAAGAAAAATAATATATCATACATAATAAAGTGAGAATCAATGATTATCTAATTGAGTATAACCTATAGTTTACATAGATATTCTTTTCTTGAAGAATATTTTCTATCTAAAATAAATAACACTACACAATATAACATGGTCATTTTCCTTTCATTTATTTTCACTTGGAATAAATAATATATTGCATGCAATCAAGTTATTCTCTCTCTTGTAATTACAATGATTCTATATTTGAATAGAATTTGAAGTTTATTATATCAAGCTAGTCTCATAACATTACTATTATTATTTACTTTTTTATAGCAAAAGTGGCCATATAATTATATATTATTGATTGTATGCTTCAAAGGCTCCTTAGAAAAAGAGCCAAACCCTAATTTGTCATGTAGATATAAAGTTATATAAACATTCAAAATGTATCATATGTTCCCCTAACACCCAAATTGGTTAACATTATTGCAACCACAAGCATCCTACTTTCACAATCTAATAAAACAAAACATGATTAAAATGTGATAATAATCTCTACATACATCCACACCAAAATAAAGCCATCAATTATGAAAAGTTATAACATAATCAATTTTCCTTCATTTATTTTCATTCTAATTAAATAATGTTATGTGCAATCCCCTTCAAATTACATTAATTCAATCAAATTCCATAATATTATTATTTTTTAATTTTGTTTTTCACTGTATAATTATATTTTATTAATTATCTGATTCAAGGGTTCCTTGGAGAAAGAACCAATAAAAGAAACCCTAATTCATTACCCAAATACAAAGTTATATAAATCTCTAAAGCAAAATCTAAAAAGTTTGAAATGTAGCATGTGCCCTTAACACCCAAATTCTATAACATTAGTGGAACCTACGTTGACAATCTAGTAAAAGAAAATAGTTGAACTGGGGTAACAATCTCTACATATATCCACACCAAAATAAAATTGCTTATTATGAATCACCCCGCGGCACACAACAATTTCCCATTTCACCGTTGTCACAGGCTCCGGGGGCGCAGCATTTTTGTAAAGGGAGATAACAGTTGTCGTCCGCATTGCAGGGACATTCGCACCATCCGCCTCCCCCCTCACACGCTCCGACACATTTGTAACCATCGGCACACTCATCATTTGTAAAGCAAGGAAGGTTTTCGCAATACCAATCATCATCATCTATACCTAATGCAATACCAATCATACCCACTACTATCACTGCACAAAACAATTTCATTGCCTTTGCCATTCTTCTCTTTTAAACTTGCTGTGAAAATATATCGACAGTCCAGTTCTATTTATATAAGGAAATCTCCCCTTGTTATATCGAACAACCATTCTAGAAATCCTCATCCACTACACTAAAGGCTAACATTTCCTTACTGTATTATATATACGTCGAAACTAAGCCTATGTAAATAAAGATTAAAATATAAGTAAATGGTCAACAACAGTCACAAAATGCTAAGAAGTCTGCAACGAGGGAGTATAAAATAAAAGTAATTAATGGATAAAGTCAAATAGGAAGGACAAGATTTCATACGTTGAAACGAAGCAGAATAAAATAAAGCAAACTGACCATTCAATCCTTGTCTATTTCATTGAAACAACATTAAGCAGAATAAAATAAAGGAAACTGACCATTCAATATAATACCTTGCTCATCAAGCTTCTCTAAACTCATATAATACCTTGCTTGATAGAATTATTAAACGAAACAATTCATGAATGGAAAAATTCAAGAAATATACATGATACAGAGCCTATGGGTAATATCATTAAGAAATTAACATGTAATCACCGAGGCAAGTCTGGATTCTAGACTTAATGTATCTAAGCTAAGAACTCACGAGAACAATTTATACATATTTTAATCGATACATTTTTTATTATTTTTTTAAAGAACTGGATGTTGCAATTTCAATGCAAAGGAGCATAACATTTTGAAGAGGATTCTATACATGTGACGTGAGTTTCAACTAGTATTTGTCACATTTTTGTTGCAAAGGAGAATAACATTTTGACAAGCATACAATGAGTGAGATGTGAGGTTTGACCAGCAATAGTTTCATCAATATATCTACCATAGTAATGTTACAATTTTGAAAAATGTTTTGGGTGTCATAAAATTGACCAAAAAGGATTGACGACATTGTTCATCATTTTGTCAACATAATGGCATCAATATTGCGATGAATCCTCATCAAAAACAAGGTCTAAAGTTACTAGTGTGTTATTGTGTTTTAGAGCTTTGAGATATTTGAAAGTAGTATTAATACTTGTGCTAGTGTATGTGAACATGTGAGTCTTTCCATGTTCCTTATTCTCATCACCTAGTGTTGATTCTTCACATTTACACTTAGTTACATGATGTTTTTGTTAAGTAACTTATATTAAGGAAAAAAATATTCAGCGCATGTTATATCCTTGTGTTCCAAGGATCTTTGGGTGAGTCAATACATGCACCGACCTTGATAGTAGCTCTAACCTCAAAAGAAAATCTAAAAAGGAGATAATAATGGCGACATTACAAAATCTACCACAAAGAAACCAAGTGAGATCTAACCTCCATAAAGAAAGGCTCTCCCTTACTAAGAACCTCATCAAGACATACCTAGCCAGGGAAACCACTAGAAAGAAAAAAGAAAAGAGGGGAAAAAGAGAATTTTTTAAAGCTGAATCTAGCATCCAAAAACTAAAGGTAACAAGGAGAAAGGATTATAACACATAGTTTCTAGGTTTTAAATGCCTTACAATATGGAAAACACAATGCAAGGCTTCCTCTGCCTTTAGTATGAGATCCTAGAAGCACCTATTAGCCTGAAACCATCTAAGAGAAAATTCCAAACCCTCACATAATTGAAAGTAGTACTGAAAAACCTGAACTCAAATCTAAACCAACAAATTTTTAATAGTAGAGGATTTACTATTAAGGAGAATTTCGTTGAAATTAGGAAGAAGAAGGGAAATGGAGAAACACTATAGAAAATATAAACACAAAAAGGTATTCTTACATAAGAAATCCAAAGTTCTCAAACTATAGCATGAACCACATCCAAAAAGGCTAGCCACAAGGTAATAAGGAAGAGAACAAAGGTCCACAACCAAAAACCACATAAATTTTTTGTAATGGAGAAAATAATAATGTTGTGCATCCGTTGGAGAGAGAAAAGAGACATACCCAAACAACCACATATAAAACAAAAAATAGAGCCCCATAATTGCATGTGTATTTGTGTCTCTTTCTTTGATCTTAGAGTCCATTGACTCCACGTCGCTTCTAAAAACCCAACATACCAACCTTTACTTATCACTCACTTCCCCAATAAATTAATTAGTGTTGTGTTCTTAGTCAATGAGAAGGAAGATTAAAGCAATTTTCACTCCCATTGACTTGAAAATTTCCAAGTTGAGAATAAGTGATTACTTTACTAGATCAAGCATCATAAAAGGTTCTTAACACATAATTAAAGTTGGTGACTAATAAATACTTGATGATTATTACAACAAATCAAGTTACATTATATAGTTTTCAATTTGATTACTATATATCTTGAAGATAAAAATGTATTATGCCAACATTATCCACCACCCCACCACCTTCCCCCCCCGCCTTGCCCAATATATTGAACCTAAAGTAGTAAAAATACCTTATGGACCCCCTCATAAGGTTTACATAGGAAAACATGTCAATCGCATAATTTGAATACATATTTAGAGAAAATATTCTTCAGAGTAGTAGATCATGAACATAAAAAGGCTCTTTCAAGTTGTCTTCTAACCCTCAAAAAGGTGTAGCTTCAAGCTATCTTCAAGATTCATTCAAAATGTTAAATTGGGATTAACATGAGATATATTATTGATTTCTCCATAATTTGACATATCATCATTATCAATGCAAGAAACATTATCTTCTCCATTAGAATCAAAATGTTCCTTCAATTTTTTAGAAGATATCCTTGGCATTATCATCATCAACGAGGGCTTTGACCTCTACAAGTTGCCTAGTGAGTGACCTAAAATTACTTATATGGTTTGACATTATGATCTTACTAGTGCATAAATCATGTTTTCACCACTTTATCTTATTGTAAAGTTGTTAATTTTTTAAGGTGTTAATATGATGATATAGATATATACATTTAAAGTAATACATTTCCAAATATAAAATACTTTAAAATTATATTTAAATAAAATTATAATATTGAATATTTCAAATTTGATTAGTTCGGATTTTAAATTTTTTAATCAATTTATATTTATATTTATATTTCATATATTTCATATAATAAAAAGTCTAATTGTGTATTGTTCAAATAAAAATATAATTGAAGTACTAGAAATTAAATTGCTAATATAATAAAAAATTTAAATGTTATATAGTAGTAGTAAAAATATATTTTATCTTAAACAAAAAAATTGTGATTTTGAAGATATAATTTAATTATGATTTAAAAAATATATTCATAATCTCATTTTTAACTAGATTTTTGCTTTGACATGTTATTTCTATATGTTTGCCTAACCCTACTATTTAAGTAGTCTTTTTTGTGTCAATGTTTATTTTTTATTACAAGTATTTTAGATTTTATCATAATTTTGATCAGTCATGAACCATACATTCTACTATCGTAATGTAGATTTAGTAGACACAAAAAGAAAGCGACACCAGCTCTGTGCAACTCTTGTTTCAATAGAAATAAACAAAACACTTACTTTATCTTATCTTATGTTACTTGCAACAATATATTTCGCTCAATAAATCTCTACAGCATACCAATCTCTGTTGCATTCATGCCCAGTGACATGAGCACCATTGAAGAGAGAGTGTGGTGGGCACGTCAGCAAAGTTGTTCACAACCTTTAATTATGGCACATTCAATTTGCATCCAACACAATAGCAACTTCCTTACTGTAGAACAATCAATAGATCCTTCCACGCACTGAGTATCATTTTCCTATCTCTGCGCACCTTCACATTTGTCATGCGCCTCATAAGTATTCTAGAAAAAAATCATCTTCTTAGCATTGTGGTTGTGCAGTTGAATGGCATAATGAAAGAGCCGATATCACTGTAGACCAGAGTGGATGTGAAGATGACCCGCGTGGACAAGAGCCATGCAGAGGTTGCGGGTGAGCAGGTACCATAGGTACCATATTATGTTTCTTTCATTGGTGATTTTAGTAGAAGAAAATGGGTTTATTTTCTTAGGAGTAAAGTTGAAGTTTGTTTGAGAATTGATAATGGTAATGAATATTGCTCCAATGATTTTGACACATTTTGTAAAGATTGTGGTATTAAAAAAGAGAAGATGACTCCGTAAATTCTCCACAACAAAATGGAGTTGCAGAAACAATGAACATGACCTTGATGGAGAAGGCTACGAGCATGCTGAGTGAAGTTGGATTGCAAAAAAAGTTTTATGCCAAAGTTGTGGCCACTACCTGCTACCTGATAAACAGGTCTCCTACATCAACTCTTGTTGATAAGACACCAATTAAAGCATGGTTGGGCCACAAGCCTTCACTTAGACATCTATGAGTTTTTTGTTGTGAGGCATACACTCATGTGCCAAAGGAAAAGCAAAGAAAATTGAACAACAAAGCTGTCAAATGCATCTTCATTGGATATAGTTATGGTGTGAAAGGATACAAGCTTTGGGATCCTATTGCAGAAAAGGTATTTTATTCTAGAAGTGTTATATTTAGAGAAACTGAGCCTTCATGGTTTATAGTGTAGCTAGAACAGATAAAATAAAATAAATATGTAATTTAACTTATTGGTACACCTAAGAAAGTTGGATCAAGGCCCTTAGAAAGACAAGTTCTTGAATAGATATTTATGAGTTCAGAATTCTAAAAAGAAGAGGAAGACCCTGATGATGAACATGAACGTGAACTTGAACTAGATCTTGCTTGAAGGTCTAGTGGACAGACTAAAGCACTACAAAGCTATGAATATTCACCTGATGATTAGAGGTGTATATTTTATTTGAATGATAATATTGATGAACTGAAATTTTTAGAAGAGGCTCTTGGTATGAATGATTTAGAGTCCTAGTAAATTTCCATGGAAGAAGAGATGGAAGGTCTTAAGAGGAATGACACATGGGACCTTGTATCATTGCCTTAAGGATGAAAACCTATTGGTTGTAAATGGGTGTTCAAGAGGGAGATGGGTTTAAATCAAAGCATTTTAAGTATAAAGCATGATTGGTTGCAAAAAGTTACTCCCAAGTTGCAGGAATTGATTATGGTGAATTTTTTTTTTCTTCTAGAAAAAATGACATCCATTTGATTTTTACTTTCTATTGCAGCAACTTATGATCCATAAGTAGAGCAGATGGATGTGAAGACAACTTTCCTTCATGGAGATTTGGAGGAAGAAATTTATATGACATGGCCAGAGTACTTTGTGTTGAAATGGAAAAGTCTTTTGGTCTATAAATTGAAGAAATTCTTATATGGTCTAAAAAAAAGTCCTAGGATGTGTTACCAGAAGTTTGATACATATGTATTAAGTTTTGAATTTGTGCAATCCAAATATGATCACTGTATATACTATAAGTTTGATGGTGATTATTTCCTAGTTATTTCCTTATATGTTGATGACATGTTTATTGGCAAAGGAAAAGGTTTGATTGCAGATTTAAAATCTCAACTTTCGGAAAAGTTTAAAATGAAAGATCTTGGTGCATCAAGATACATTCTACAAATGAAGATTATAAGAGATAGGAAAAATAGAAAGCTTTGGCAAGGACAGAGTAAGTAGATTGGTTCTATTTTAAGAAGATTCAATATGCAGTATTCCAGACCATTGAGTGTTCCTAGTACTATGGGAAGAAAGCTTTCTAGCTCACAGTGTCCTTCATCCCCATTGGAGATGGAAGACATGAGCCGAGTATTTATCATAGTGTTGTTGAAAGTTTTATGTATGCTATGGTTTGTACAAGACTAGAACTTGTCCAAGTAGTGGGATTACTTTCTCGTTATATGTCTAATGGAGCAAGAGCACACTAGGATGTAGTAAAAAGAGTTTTTAGATACTTGTGGGATACCTCAGAGTACTATATATATTTTCATGCAACAAGAAATGAGCATTCCCTAGATATTCAAGGCTCTATGGATTAAAACAAGGCTGGTGATGTTGATAGTATAAGATCATTAATGCATATGTGTTTACATTATTTGGTGGTACAATCAGTTAGATAAGCAAGTGACAAGACGTAGTCACTTTGTCCACAACAGAGGTAGAGTATATGGTAGCTACTCATGCCTACAAGGAAACCATCTTGATTAAGAGATTGTGTTTAGATATAGAGTTCAAATAGGGTGCAATGATAATTTATAGTGACAGTCAGAGTGCAATCTACCTAGAAAATAACTCGACATTCAATGTCAAGACCAAGCACATTGATGTATAATATCATTTTGGGCGAGATATAGTCAAAGATGGAAAGGTTAAGCAAGAGAAGGTAGTGACTTTGATGATTGTTGTTGATGCATTAACTAAGCCCATGAGCATAGAGAAGTTCATATGGTGTTCAGAGTTTATGGGCCTCTCGGCTCCTAGCAATTAAGTTTATGAAATGGTGGATCCCCCGACTCTTGCAAGTTGTTTGACAAGTGGGAGAATGTTGATAATTGTGGCTTAACCTTGCAATCATTTTCCAGAAAACTCTAGAAAAATTTAACTAGAAAACTCTAGAATTTTTTAGAAAATTCTAAAATTTGTTTATGGTAGTTTTCCACATGTTTATGAGTTGGAAAAAGGTGTATGATTTGTTAAAAAAGTTTCTAGTCTCTAGAACAATGTAGAAGGGCTATTTTTAGAGTGTAAACAACTTACAATATGACTTTTATGGGGGTCTAAACTAAAGGACAAAATTATGGATGAAAATGGTATTCTTGGAGTTACAAATTACAAGTGGGAAACATGTGCCATGGTTGTTTTTCCATAGTTTTGGCCCATGGTTTTATAAAACTACAAATGCTTCCCAAGTGGTAAATCACTATAAAAGGAGGGCTTGGGGGGGTGTTTGAATCATTGAGTTTAGTTTGCAAGATTAGTGCTAGAAGGAGTCTCTCTAACTCTGAGTTTGAGTTATAGTTGTGGTGATGCTCTCCTATAAGAACTTGTGTTGCAAGTGTACTGTAATCTTCCATATTTTAGAATACATTGTGTGATTTTTTGAGGGTGGGTTTTTCTCTCGGAAGGGTTTCCCCATAGTATTTATTGTGTTATGAGTTCATTGTTATTTTGATTAAGTTATTATGCATTTCTTGAGATCTATGCAATAGTTAGTTGAATTTGCATAATCGTCCTCTCAAATATTAGTGTAGGAAGCGATTCTATGCACCTTTGCTTCCTTATAGATCTTTCAACAACTTTAAAATATTTAATTATTTTATATGTAAGATCTATTTAGTTTTAGTATTTTAGATTGTGGTCTATTATGAAATAGTAGAAATTATATGACAATTTTTTTATAGTTGTTATCTCTATTTATTTTGTAACAACAATTTTAAGCTAATTTTAACAAATAAATATATTTATTATATATATCTAGTCAAACTTTATTTATCAAATTGTATATTGTTACATATAATGTTTATGTATTCATTTCATTAAATAAATATTATTATAAATTATTTCTTTATTTATACACTTCTATTATCTATTTTTTTCCTTTCATTTATTTTTATCTCATAATTATGTCTAACTCAATAGGCTATTCTCTCATTTAACTCTTTCCTTTCATATTGAATTATATGTGCTCTTAAATTGATATATTCTCTAATTTTTATGATATCCTCTCTTGTTTGTTGTCTCCCTCCCAAACATTTCATAACATGAAAGTAGATAAAAAAGAAATTTGCTAAGATCAATTAAATAATAATAATCTTCATTTTTTTAAAAGTAGAATAATTATTTCTTTTACATGTAGGAGTTACTTTGTCACATGCTTCCTGAGGCAATCTCTAGTGTTAGTGGGCACACTTTTGAGACATTTTGGCATGGATCCTAACATAATGAAAATTTTATATTTTTTACTTTCCAGAGCTTTTTTACCTACATGTTTTTTTTCCATAACTTGCTCATCTAGAATTTTTTTTTTTCGATCTGAAAGAAGTGTCAAAAATCTAATTATGAGCTTGTCATGATTGTGTAGTTTATTTATATTTTTTATGTTTTTTGGTTGCCTATTTTGGTTGTCAAAGTCAAAAGCTTTATTTTTCACTTCGACGAAATATTTTGAGACATTCTATTTTCCAAATTCTACTTCGGGCACATTGCATTCAATTTTTCAATTTTATTGAATTATGATGGATATATTGGTTGTTTCAAGTCTTGGGATTGATTTTTTTGTTTTAGATAATTTTTTATGGGTAATACTATCTATAGTATCAACCTTATATATCTTTTGATCTTTGTTGACATCCTTTTGTAGTATTTTTGCAAACACACTGAGATAAAGTATTAGTCTATTGTATTTCAAGATCTTGGACATCTTTGTGTTTTATTGTACTCACACTACATTATAAAGTGCCTTGGGAGGTTTTATGTTGGCCATATTCTTCATATTTCTTTATCAAGTGAGTGATCCTTCCATGACATTAGCTTCATGACATGTCAATGACACATGCCAGTATAGGTGTTTGCACTTCTCTTGCACTCTTAATGTTCCTAGTTCTTCTTTCTGCATAAGATATTGCATTGAGTTTTAGTGTTCATGTCTTAACTCTCATCATTAGAGGGGTTTTATGTTGGTTCTATTACTTTCTTGGTTTGATAGAGTTAACTATGTATTCAGTACTTGATCTTACATAGTAGGTGATTACAGTAGCTAGATACTTATGCATTTTAGTGAGATGGAACATTTACCATATAGACATTATTTTATTGCTATTTTTGGAGGCCATTAATATGCCTTCCATCTTCGATCGGTTAGCTCTTCAAACTGTCTTCTCTACCTAGTCATGTTCTATACAACGAAGGTTCTTCAGATCAATAGTTTGGTAGTATTTGCAGCTTCATGCTTCAATGGTATTCTTCATGGTCATCCTTTGTTCATATCTTCTAGAACATTCTTTCCATATCTTTTTCAAGTAGGGTTTCTCCAATGTGGTTTTATCCATTTCTTCACTTACAGAGATTTAGTTGTGCTTGGGTACTTCATCAGGTTTTCTTTGTCAAAACTCAAATTTTTTTCAGCAGTAGTTTCTAGGTTTTTAGCTATTTCCTAAATTTATCTTAAAGGTGGGTGTTAGAGTAATAATATATTGTCTTATTAATTAAATAATTTTTATTTAATTATTAACTCACTTATTATCTCTTTTTTACTTAGGATAAACTTTAGGCATATACTAATTGATTATTTTATTAATTATTATCATGCAACCTAGGTTTTACCCTATTAGGGTTTTGAGTTCTTTTATAAGGATTGATATCTTTGTAATTTGATTCATTCACTTTGGATAATAGCAATTTTTTTTCTCATTAAGAATGTCTCATGTATGGATCTGGCAATTTTAATCCCCTAAGATTTTTCATTCTCTTTCTATGACAAGTGTTTTCATGTAGGTGATTCTTGGGAGTTGTGGGGTTGATCTTTCACCAACTTCAACAAAAAATTATTTTTCGTACATTGTTCAATTGAACCAATTTTTTAAATTAAATGAAGCCATTTTCTCAAGGTTTGAGATAAAGAATAATGTATGTACAATATTAGATTTTGTATAGTTTAAAGAAAATTAAATAAATAAAACTAAAACTAAAATTTGCTCATTTATAAAACTTGCTACAATTATTACTAATGTGACAAGTACTAGCCATTATGTTCTTTATTTATAATTAAAATTTAAAGAAGTCCTAAAGTTTAAAATTTAGATTATTTAAAAGTTATTTTTTCGATTTCTAATTTCTATTTTATGATTGATTGTATTGAATTTTTTTAGGGGTATTTTTATTCTTTGATTCAAAAAACTATCTAAAAAGATACCTCTATGTTCATTGTGCCATTATGTCTACTAAAATCCGCTTTTACACAAGCAAAATTTTAGTATTATTTTTGAGGGATGCAATAGGCATAAAAATGAACTAAAGACCATTTGTGCAAACTAATAAAATAAAAGTGTTCAAACATAAAATTATTGTAAATAGTGATTGTAAGTTCTCATGTTATTTTATTTTATTTAATAAAAGTTAATGAATTGTGTCATAAATTTTATTTAGTATAAATTTTGAAGAATACTTTTATTCATATTGTATATTCTATAAATTAATTTTTGGAGAAGACAAATTAGAAATCAAAATTAAGTAAATTATGCAATTTTAGTGTAAATTCTCATTAAATACTAATAATAACTTATAACATCTACATTTTAAAAATACACTTATACAATTTTATCTAATTTATGTACAAATTTTGAAAAAATAAATTATTATTTGTCTAAGAATTTTAATTTAATATTAATAAGTTCATTTTTTTGTGTACGTATATATAAAATTTAAACAAAAAATAATATGTCTATTTTAAATTTCTAATTAAAAATATTTAATTAATTTAAGTGCTAATTGAATTATTTGTATCTTTCAAATTTAACATTTTAGATAGTCATAATGTGTTTTAGGTGGTAGCCATAATGTATTCCATATGCCGTTATGAATTTGATTCTTATGTATAAATTCAATCTTGCATTGATTTGATAAAATGCCTTGCTAAATTTGAAAATCTACTCTTCTAACTCTTTTATCACATGTTCTTATGTGCCAATGTGATGTAAATTCATATTTTGTAATATATCTTCCTTTGCACATCTAATTGTTTTTGTAGATTAGACATTCTTATAATTTTATTCTTTCTACTTGTCACATACACAAAGGACTTATGCTCTAACAAAGTTCTTGCATAAATAATGCATGCTTCTGTGCATATTTGAATGAGAAGAATATGATATTTTAGTTTTCATTCTAGATAATCTTGTTTTCTATCTATATATTATTATGCAACATATACTTCTTTCTTACCTAGATCCAGTTGAACATTTTGAAATCTTTTATTTTTTATCTATTCATGACTGACTAATATTAGATATTATAAATGATTAATATCACGAAAAGAAACAAATTAATTCTCATGTCTCACTTGTCGACATACTATGTTGGTTGCTTATGCGGCAATCAAGTCAATCTTGACCCATCAGGCCTTTTTGTTTTAACATTAGTCAAGAATATTTAAGTTATTATTTTTAGTATATTAGATGACTCATTTCATTCCTTATGAGATCATGTTATATGATTTGCGTTATGTCATTCATGAGTACATTTAATGTCTTATATCTAATTGTATTAATGGGATTAGATTATTGAATTCTCTGTTGTTGCAAGTGTGTGAGTGGATGCAGGATCAACAGGACAATAGTGTGGTTGAAGTAAATGGGGTTAGCCTCTTAGAAGGAGATGAATTAGAGGTCTTGTAGCCACTCACACACACCACTTAGGATTAAATGTTATTTATTGTCGCATTTTGTCTAACTTAATCTTGTATTCTCAAAACAAAAAATAGATGATAACAATGGATGCTGTATTATGGAAAGATGTATTCGTAGTAGGTTTATTATATCGTTAAAATGATGAGTGATTTTATGAGAATGGAAAAAAACTAAATCTTCACATCTTTAATATATATTATGAATATATCTTAACACAACCCTATTTATTTTTCCTCCTAACTTGTTAAAAATGACAGTGTTCATTTACGCTTATTCAGCGAACTCTGTCTTGTTTTTGTGTGACAAAAAGAACGATTAGGTCAGTTATTTTGGTAGAATGTATATAAAACAAAAGAGAGGCTCATTGGAAAACATGGTGGCTAGAATTGGGAAGAAGCGCGGCGGCGCTTGAAGAAGACAAAAGAGGAAAGGCAATATTTACCACGTTCTTTATATGTTTATCTAAAAAATATTGGCATCCTTAAAGCTTTTGTGGAATGTATTATGAAGTGTATTTAAAATTATTATTCCATTTATGTTATGTTATCCTTTTCCTTGATCCCCATACAGTATTTCGTCAAGCTTGTAGTACATACTATAACCCTTGGGTATGATGTGAATGTTAGACTCCAACGTGTGTAATGTTAGGGCATCCTTATTTTCTAATAAATATCAATATTACTATGTTTTGCCAATGATAGATTCCAACGTTATTATCTTATTTGTGATTATTATGATAGAATCATGAACCAAACCTGTATAGAGGTCGTGTAATACAAATGACGGCTTTAGCCCCAGCCCCAGCCCCAGCCCCACCATTTTCCTCCTTGAGGTTGATGAAATTACAGTTAAACATATTCAATAAAAAATCTCATTCAAACTTATCAGCCAACTAGCTTGGAAACATCAAGATCTTTCATTGATTCTCCTATCGATATTTCAAAATGACGTGGGGGCAAAGAAAACCCCGTTCAGTGTAACAGAGGTAGACATAGAAACCAATTTGAAAGTTCCATTTCATACTGTGGTGTGAGTAGTGTTCATTTGATTCCTTCAGAGATATAAAATCTTTTGAAATCAAAACAAATGAACATCGTTTAGTTCGGTGTTTCATTCTTGTCAGCATCACTTAGATTCAATGAGTGCTAAGTGTTCCATTTATTCTCATGAGAGATGTATTCATGTTGAATCACTACTCATGAAACATGGGTCAATGAGTTTCACTCAAAATCACACAGTTAAATCCTGATAGCAATATCACAATTTGACTTACTGTGGAAATTATCTCCTACTTATCAATTGATGAGCTTGAGGGGCTTTCTAATGAGATGGCTCATAAAGAACAAACTTGGTGAAGGTTTTTCAAATGGGATTGCAAACTTTGAGTTTAACCTTTGAGGAAACTCCATAGTTAACTGCGATCGGACTGGAGTAGTACTAGGATAGGTGACCTCCCAGGAAGTGCTGGTACTTAACCCCTATGAGCATCACCTAGATCCAATGAGTGCTAAGTGTTCCATTTATTCTCATGAGAGATGGATTCATGTTGAATTACTCTTGAAACATGGGTCAATGAGTTTGACTCAAAAGCACACAGTTAAATCCTAATAGCAATATCACAATCATTTAGACCATAAAATAAGTGCATTTTTTACTTGTAGCTTGTTAGTTGACACTTCCCAACTTTCCTACCTTGTTCAAAATTTCTCCACATTCTAATGGAAATCAAAATCTCTGAATTTTCTAAGTAGCTAATGACAAGCTCCCATTCAGTTTAATAACTTACGAATTGGTAGTCATGCACATTTCGAACAATATGATTGAACTTAGAACCTTTCGGATGTTGAATTGAGTCAATAATGAATAATAAAAGTTTATGAAGATCTATGTCTTATGTCAACGTAAATTACTAAATATTTTATTGTAGCTACAAGCTCTATATTTAATATCAATGAAGAAGTAATCTATAAGTTCCATATTATTAGAGAAGTGAGGTCATTAATTTAGCCTGGTATTCAATGCTTGTATATTTAATATTTATATGGTTTTTGTTTATGAAGTTGTATATATCCTACTTGCAATTCAGCAATGATGACGAAACCTTAAGAATCAGATATCTTTGTTTCTGAATGAATATTTCCACTAAATCTTAGGAGATAAGGAAACATCAAAGCTAAAAGTTTTTATTAGAATGGTAGAGAACAGCTAAGTTCATTCGGTTGTAAATGTTGAAATTTAATTTTTTTTATTTACTAGGTAATGTTGATCGAGTTCCGTCAGTTGTAGATAAATGCAACTTGTATTTTTAATTTACAATTCTGGGTATGATTATTGAGATCCTCCATTATAGTTGAATGTAACATGTATTCCGTCTTTTGAAAAACTAATCAAAGTTTGCTCAATGATTGCTGTAAAATATTTAATGTCATTCTGATTGTCCGATGTTTATCTCATTTGTGGTTGGGTGTAATGTGGACAATGGTAGGGTAGGGATGGATGTACTACATTTTGCTTCTCTCAATCTGTTGGATTCTAAAGATATGATTTCATATGTTTTCTCTATATTTCAATAATATTGACAAATTTAGTGCTTGGTCAAGCCATTTATTTATTGCGTTTAGTTATGATATTTCTAACATGTAGCATATTTGTGTGTTTTGTGTGTGTATGTGTGGCTATGCCTATTTTATCTTGCATATGAGTATTTATGCTTTAATTAAAAGAAATGTACATATGGGTATATAGGGTGCAATTTTTCTTTCACTTCATATGAGTAGGTGTGTTGTTCTCTTTTCTTTTCACTACAACATTCTATGAATGAGCTACAGGAAACATGGATGTATGTAGTATGTTTCACAGTTGCACCCGATCCATCCGATCCATCTTGTTATGGAAAGCTAGGCTTCTCACATCAAGTTTAGGGAATTCTTCATGTCAAGAAGAATCTCAGGGGAGTAAACGCTCTGTGCATGGCAACGTAAAATTTTTTGGGCCACACTCTCATCTTGGATAGTAGATGGACGTTGTTCGATGGATTTGGAGATTGGGTCACATAAAAGGACTTATGGAAAGATTTAATAACCTATCTCATGAATTTGTACTTGTATCTTTGACATGAGACATTTTAGGTAATTGTGTAAGATGGGAAATGTAATATCAACACATAATGTATATATAATATTCTTCAAAACATGCATTAGCTGAAACATGGATCAATATGTTTTCAATTGTTGTATTGGTGTTTTCACTAATAAATTCAATCTAAAACTTGAGATGGTCATATTGAAATTCTATTCATATTTTTAGATGGCCAATGGATATGTATGATGGTTCAATACTATAAGATTTGCTATATTCTTATTGTTTTTTAAATCAAATTATTCATAATATATGATGTTGTTAATTAACAAATAGTATATTGGTTCTTTTGACTTTTCCAACTTAGATATTATTGGTTATTTTCTGAAAATTCACATATTGTATCGTTTGGATTTCATTTATAAGGACATGGTTCTTATATATGGTATCAAAGTTGTTTTTAAACCCTAGGCCCTTGGGATACTATGCTAATTTGCACCCATGTGTGCTAGGTGTTTGAGTTATCACTATGGTTACAAGAGCTAATGATAGCGGTGGGTCTAGCAGTGGTGCGCGAGTTGATGAATAGAATGAGAGGTTGGATTGGATATTGGAAATGTTGATCCAATATGGGGCTTTGTTACATCAATAAGGCCAAATGATGGATATCTTAGGGCATGAGGCTTGAGATAGACAAATTAAAGAAGAGGCAAGGAATCGTGATAAAATTAGGGCTCAAAAGCCCTTAGTAAGTAGCAGGAGTAACTGAGAAATAAATATTGGGATAAGTAGTTAGTAGATGCCTTTGAGAAATATAAGGTAGAGAAAAAGGTGGGAGTTGATCATCAGATTGCTCTCATTATTGATGATAAGATATAGATAGCAGTTGACTTGAGGAAGGATCTCAAAAAATCTACTCCACCTCTGTTCCATGGTAGAGCTTCTAGGGAAGATGTTGAAACATTTATTACTAGGATGGAGAAGTATTTCCTAGTACCAAATTATACAAGGGAATCTATAGTAATTTTGGCCACATTTTAGGTGATGGGTGAAGCAGCTACATGGTTTGAAAATTTAATGGTTAAAAACAAATTTTAGCATGAGGAGGTAAAATGGGAAGAAATTTTACAACATTTCTAGAAGAGATGGTTACTGTAGTTGTTCTATGACAAGAAACCATCAAATTTCTACAAGCTAGTTTAGGTTCAAACATGAAATTTACATAGTATCGTAAAAAAATCTCATTTGGTGAATTATGTTTTGTAGTACTAGCATAATGAGCTATTTAGAACCCAAAATTTTGTGATGGGTTCGTGACTTGAAATTTATAGTCAGGTCAAAATGTCAAATCCTTAGATGATGGGGTTTACAATACATAATCCCTCAAATAGGAACAAAGGTTGACCAATGATTTTGTTGGATACAATTGTCTAATTGTGTGTTGTCTTTTTTGTCACACAAATGTCATATCAGTTGTTAGTTAATGATTACCCAGCTCACTTGGTCAGCAAGATAGTTTTCCTTGTCTATCAAGCATTTCTGAAGTTTACTCTATCAAGACAATGTCTACCGAGCTCACTCCAGCGTTGAAAGAAATTATGGTACAAAATATTGTTAACTAAGTTCACATGGTTAACAAAGGAAAGTTGGACAGACTTAGTACTAACTAAGTCCATTCAGTTACCAAAAGATTTTATCAAGTTTCCAGTGTTAACCAAGCTTCTGTTGGTTAACAAAGGAAATCATCTTAGAACCAGTGTTTACTGAGCTAGGTTGGCTAATGAAGGATTTTGTTGTTTTGGCATGAGAAGCTTAATTATTTTAAGTATTGGTTCTAGCCGATTATGGTAATGACTAGTGGTCATTCTAATTTTTACTAAGCCAACTTGACAATCTGTATGATATAAATATAAGCTCAAGTTGTGATTTTCAAGTGTTTGCAAGTGTGTTGATTGAATTGAGAAAGAAAGAGTGAGAGAAAACTTGAAGGATAAGAAGATATCCTTGTGGAGCAAAAAAGTAATATTTGATCAAGAAGGATCAAATTTTAAGCTAAATAAATATCTAGATTCAGCAATTTAGTTGCATCACAATTAGGTCATTTCATTGTTACTTTCTAACCATTGTAGCAGTGATCTAAAATCTCTTAATAGAGTTGGTTTAATAGCTAGTTGTAAACCCTCTAACAAGGTGATAGCTCCATTGAATTGATTTTAATACCTCTCACAAGGCCACTCCTAACAAGGTGACTAAATCCTCTAATAAGGTCACACCTAATAGTGTGTTTCATGCACATGATTTGATTTTCCTTGTTGAATTTAGTTGGGTCCATTTTTTTTTGTTCACTAAATAATTAGATGAAAACTTTCTTTGAGATGTATGCCAACTCAAACATTATAAGAATAAATTATTCAATAGTTCACCAATTACTAAATTTATTTTGAATTAGATGGTTTTTAAATTGGTTCTAAAGGTCAACCAAACAAGTTGGAGCAAACTTGGATTTCAAAAGTACAATAAGCTATGGAACTGATAAGGCCTACTGTAGGAAACAACAAGAGGATGTGGCCACATCATTTATAATGAAGAGGTTTGGAAGAAAGAGATGTCATATTTGCCTCCTCTTTGGGCATATCTGTTTCAGTTTTTAACCTTGAAATCCTTTTTGAGGATTTCCAATACAATTCGACACAATCCTTCATGGACAGAACTAGTTTAGACAATAATTGGCTTCTTGTTTGTTTTTATTAATTGGTGCAAATTAAATACGGTATTGCATATTGTTGTTGTCTCAAGTTTTGTCTATGTTAGCTTCTATGCAGTTCCTTTAGTTTGTGAGAATGTTTCATACACACGTCCCTATTGTTTATCATTTTTTATTTTACCTTACATACGTATATGAGTTGTCATACTTGATATTAAGAAGCTATCTTGAGCTTTTATTTGAAATGAAAAACTATTGCAATTAGATGCAATCATGTTGTCTTTGCATGTAGCATATGGAGATCCTCAGTGTGAACCTAAAGGTCCTTTTATCCTATACATATCTAAGGGGTACTTGTTTGTAATCCATGGTAAAATTTTGTGGTACTCAAAAGAATTTTTCAGTTCAATATTAACTAACTTTTTTTACTTCAGAAGGAAAGATTTCTAGTTAGATTATTTGGGTTCATGATAGTTTTTATACCTTTTATTATTGTTCAAGAACTTTTGAGATCATATCATCTTGTTTTTTCTGCACTTAAATGAGAGGCTTCATTTAGTAGGTTTTCTACACGAAACTTTGAAGTCATATGATCTTGTTTTTTATGTTGTTTACGCACCAAAATTTACACACCTTCTATGAGAAGCAAAGGAGACATGGGTCACTATTGTAAGTGGACTGGAAATGTTCATAAGGCAGGCCATGCAAAAATTTGAACTCTTTACTATCTTTCCATATAAGGTTTATCAATTTCACAACACAAGCAATTGTATGGGGTACATTTGCTACCAAATTTGTTTCTTTATTGGTTTTAATATGGTGTTTGAACTAATTTCAGCACCTGGGAAAGTAATAACGAAAATAGCTATTAGAAATACATGATCACATAATTGAGATTGTGAGCTTCTATTAGGTTCAGCTCATCTATCATATTGTGCCATTTGGATAAGTTATATTAGACCATCTTTGTGGAGTTTTCCATATTAATATTTACATATCATATTATAAGAGAATGTTAACATTATCAATTCTTTCATTAAGAATGTTGTGAGTATAAATGGAGCACTAGATTAAGTTTTGATTTTATATGTAACATGTCAAAATGGGGACGATATAGCAATAGGCTATTGAAGTGGGAAGTTCTATTCGAAAGTATTCAAGCTTAGAATGCCTGCCGCTTTATAAAAATCAGAAAATATTTCTAATTGAATCAAGATTTTTTAACCTAAGTTTGTTCTCAGCATATTTGAGTGTTATAACTCATTTGATTGATTTTTTATAATGATTATAAATATATCATGTATGGAGTTTGCAATTTGAATCTTATCTTGAGACTGAAATAGCTAGTGGCTAAGAACAATATTATTATCCATGAGGGGAACTAGAAATCTTATCCTCACTCTCTTAGATGATGTGGTAGTATGGATTTAACTATTGCACATGAAGATTATAGATTAGGAGGACAATATAGATTCTATAGAGAGAAATACTTTATGGATATTTTCTTATATATTATTTTATAGCACTGGAAGAGTTGTGTAAAGAAACAAGATGGAGATACCTTTATCAATTTATTGCTCTTGTTTGAATGGAAAACAAAACTTCCAAATCCTGAATGACACACATCATTCATGCCAAAAAGGAAAGTATAAAGTCAATCTAGTCAATGTTAAGATGATCATTACATGGAAACAAATTTAGTCTTCAGATGAAATTGTTTATAATTTGAATCTTATTAATTCCTTTTTGTAATACTAGGCTAAACTTAAATTTAGAGTATAAAAAAAACATGGTATGCTAGTATATTTATAATATTGATATGTTTTTGATTTGCTTGAATTCAGAATCTCATGATTCTATCACTTCATTGTCATAGACATATGCAGTAGTTTTTAGACCATAGAGATACTGTAAGAACCAAATTTAGAGTTGACATTACAATGTAACAATTTCTATTGCAATATAATAATGTGTAATGAATGGATACATGATTTGAAGACAGTAGAATTGCTGCCATTATCAAGGTGAAAAGAACATGTCTATGTATTTCACCTCATGGATTTGTGTAGAGCTAACGTTATTATTAGTGAATTGTATCCAAGAATGAATATGTACATGGTCACAAAGAGAAATTGGGCAAAGAACAAGGGTTCGATGAGATTGATGTTTATACGATAATATGTATTAAGATTACTATCCACAAAAGGCAGACCATGATAATTTAAGAGCTATCAATGGAGAATTTCTAAAATTTGCAACAATATTGTATGTATGCAATACATTTTCTTTATAGGTTTTTTTATCAATTCATGTTTCAATATTTTTTTATTGATTGTAGCAACACAAAAATTAAGGGGAGAAATAGTTGCTAGATATATTTGAGCATCTAATAGAGATGTTTTTCCTCCTATAATGTTCAACCTGGTTGTTATATTCTAGTCAAGGATGTTCTTTGAAATTTGTGTTTTGAAAATTCCTCAAATCAATAACTTTCTATGCTACAAAGGACATACCACTTTGAATTATTTCTCCTTGGCTAGCAACATTCTGGGTATGTCAAAATAACATATGTCCCCTCACTAAAGAAAATTTGTTAAATACACATGGGATACCATTGAAAAAGGCAAATGTCATTGGGGGGAAGCAGTTTCATCAATGAGCTCTAGAGTAGGGCCAATAATCATCAAGCTTCTCTAGACTCATATAATACCTTGCTTGATAGAATTATTAAACACAAAAATTCATGAATGGAAATACTCAAGAAATATACATGATAGTGGGTAATATCATTAAGAAATTAACTTGTAATCACCCAGGCAAGTCTAGATTCTAGACTTAATGTATCTAAGCTAAGAACTCACGAGAAAAACTTATACATGTTTTAATCAATAAAATATTATTACTTTTTAGAAAAAAGAGCCGGTTGTCACAATTTCAATGCACAGGAGCATAACATTTTGATGAGGATTCTATACATGTGATGTGAGTTTCAACTGGTATTTTTCGCATTTTTGATGCAAAGGAGAATAGCATTTTGATAAGGATACTATCTGTGAGATGTGAGGTTTGACCAGAATCCATTGCAATTTTGATACATAGACATAGAGTGTTTCAATGGGGTTTTCATCACAATTTCAAAAACCACTAGTCACGTTAGTGGAAACTATAGCACACAATGGTTGTGGGTTGAGACAGATATCCTAACAACAGTTTCATCAATATATCTACTATAGTAATGTTACAATTTTGAAAAATGTTTACAATGTCATAAAATTGACAAAAAAGGATTGACGAAATTGTTCATCATTTTTTCGACATACTGTGTAATGTCCCCATTTTAGCAGTTGACCAAGTGTGTGTGCGTTAGCCTTGTTCTACATGGTCCCAAGGGCTAATGAAGGGTTTAATGGGATCTTGGAGTATTTTGGCCTAGTCATTTCTAGTTTGGGCCAAAACGAAGTTGATTTACTCAGTTTCAGGCATACTTACTATTTTTAGTAAGTTGGCAGGACACAGTGCAGGTCAATTTTGGTGATTGGATTCGATACTCCTAGGTGAGAGCTTTTCGATGAGCTATCACTCGCATTATTCGGAGTCCGATTGCTAATACATTTTAATGCTTGAAGTTTTATTAAAGTAACGTCTAATTTAATAGTAAAATATTAAAGTGTTACTTTAATATTTATTTTATGGTGATGTGTACCCAAGGGAGACATAAGGGGTATTTTAATATATGTTTTATATTACACATCTTTATCCCACATTGCCCATATGAGTTGAGCGGACCTATGGGAATAGAATAAAAGGAAGCATTTGTAGCTTCATTAAATAGGTTGAATATGAGAAGAAATTGGTGTGTGAGTTGCAGCTTTGTTCTTGGCATTTGAGGACATCTATCCTCTCTTGTAACATTCTAGACATCATTCCCTCTGGGTTTGGCCTTTGGAATTCTTTGTTATTAGCTTCATTATCAGGTAGTTTAGTTGCATTTCCGACTACAGGAAAATTTGATATTTTGCTCATATCTTCTTCACTACTTGTCCGACGCTTATGCCGCTTGGAGGGAATGGTATTATGAAGGTAGTGGATTGATTGAAGGACAAAGTATTGTAGCAGCAAGTCCGCAAGCATGGGCTGGAGTATTATGTCAATACTGCTGAAGTAACTAAGTTATAAGGGGTTTAAAACATTAAACGGAGAAATAAGAGGTTCCATGCAAACAGTCTAGTACATCCGTGCAGGGGGACATTGAATTCAACCATACAGACACAGAGGAGATATTATGTGATCAGGACAATAATATGGGTGATTGAGATGATAGGAATATAGGATTAGGCAGAGGCAGAAATGTTGGTCCAGATCAGGGGGAGGTATTGTTCCGACAGTTACTGGATACATTAGAGCAGGGGCAGCGTATGCAGCATGAGCAGAATAGGCGAATGGACATGATGTTGCAGCTCATGGCTAGACAGATGGGTGTCAATATTAATCCAGGTGATGCCAACAACAGAAAAAATAACAACGAGGGAAACAATAACAACGGGGGAAACAATAACCATGAAGGCCAAGGCAACAACAATGGTCCTGAGAATAACATTAATGGTAATAATGGACACGGCAACAATGGGAATGAGGCTGATAACTTTAGACACGTTGCACACCCAACACCGACTGCAAGCTCGAGACCTCTTCTACCCACTTTTCCACCCAGAGATCCAGTTCAACTAGTAACCGAACTGCAAATTACCGAGTTACAGGATCAGTTCAGGAGGGACTAGGAGGCTGGTGGACCAGAGTTTCAAGCGGATATTTCTCTTAGAGATTATATGGACTTGAAGATGAGACACATGCCTAAAGCAGGAGGGAGGAATCAAAACTTTGAGCTGAGGAAGAAAGTTGGAAAACTTTCTTTACCTTATTATGATGCTTCAGGGAAGATGACTGCACGAGCTTGGGTGCAGAAGGTAGATACATACTTGCAGCTAAATCCTGTGCCTGAGGAGGAGGCTATCAAGTATGCGGCTATGCACTTGGATGGTGGTGCACACGAATGGTGGCATCATGGTATGGTGACTTTGGGGCATAATCAGATTACATCCTATGAGGAATTCACTGAAACATTGATTGGGAGATTTGACACTAAGGATCCTGAATTACATTTCAAGGAGCTAGCACAGTTAAAACAGTTAGGTTCTGTGGATGCTTACATTGCCGAGTTTCAGCGCTTGTATGTACTTGTTACTAATATCTCTCCTAGGAGATTGGTGGTGTTATTTTGTGATGGTCTTGCTGATCCATTACGAGGTTGGGTGAAGGGACATGATCCACTCACATTAGCTAAAGAAACTAAAAAGGCATGAGATTTAGCCCCTTCGGTATACAAAGGAAAAAACCATTCAACAGATTCTTTCTACCGCAAGGACAAAGACAAAAAATCATTTCAGAAAGAGTATAGCAAACCCAAAGAAGGATCAAAAGGACTAGACAATGAAACCTTGAATGAACTTCGAAAGAAGAAGCTGTGCTTCCATTGTAGAGAGCCTTGGGACTTATCTCATAAATGTTCTCTCAAGGCTAAGGCAAATCAAACGGAGTATTTTTCAGCAGAAGAGTCAGAGTCAGAAGCGGAGGATCAGCACTCCGATTCAGATGAGGGTAACACTATAGAGGAGAGCAACATTCCTAAGGATGATAGATCGTTGGCATGCTTGACAGGGGCCCAAAAGGCAATCACATTTAAGGTCAGGGGTACTATCCAGGGGCAAAAAGTGATATCTCTTATTGACACTGGGGCTACACATAACTTCATAGTTGCATAGTTGGTAGCCAGGAGAGGGGTACAGAAAGAGGAGCATGATGGGTTTAGAGTCATGGTGGCTAACGGTGATAAGTTATTATGCACTCGGAAGATATCTAATCTTCGCATCAGGTTTGGAGATGGCTACGAGTTGGAGGATGAGTTCTATGTTGTGGACATGGGAGATTATGATGTCATCCTCGGCATGACATGGATGGCTTCACTAGTTGAGTTCACACTCAATCTAGCAAAATTGAAGATGAGATTCCAGCATGAGGGCAGAACTGTGGTACTTAGAGGGCTTTCAGATGGAGGTTGCAGAGTAGTGTCCTTGAGGAGAATGCAGAGACTTTTTCGTCATGATGACATAGAGTGGGCGGAAAAGTGCCACATTATGCCAACTTCACCAGAGCCACAAGAAAAGAGTCATCCACTAGATGTCCAGAAGATACTTGATATACACGCTAAAGTATTTAGCGACATTCCTCATGGGGTTCCTCCTGACAGAGGGATGGAACATGTTATTGAGCTTGAGGAGGGAGCCAAACCAATTATGATTACTCCCTATCGTCATCCTAAGAAACACAAGGATGAGATAGAGAAAGCGATTAAGGATTTGTTGGAGATGGGGCATATCAGGCCCAGTAAGAGCCCTTTTGCTTCAGCAGTAGAATTGGTAAAGAAGAAGGATGGGACGATGCGCATGTGCATCGATTACAGGGTACTGAATAAGAAAACAATTAAAAACAGGTATCCCATTCCTAGGATTGATGAGTTGATTGATGAGTTGCATGGGGCATGCTTCTTCACCAAAATTGATTTGTGATCCGGATACCATCAGATCAGGATGAGAGCAAAGGACATTGAGAAAACAGCCTTCCGATGTCACTATGGCCACTTTGAGTTCATGGTTATGCCATTTGGTCTAACCAATGCACCTGCTACATTTCAAAGTTGTATGAACCAGGTATTTAGGAAGCAGCTGAGGAGATTTGATTTGATCTTCTTTGATGACATCTTGGTCTTCAGTAAGACCTGGGAGGAGCACTTACATCATCTAGAGGAGGTGTTATCTATTCTGGAGAGAGAGTCATTGTATGCCAAGGAATCTAAATGTGAGTTTGGCATGACTGAGCTCCTTTACCTGAGGCATATCATTAGTGCAGATGGCGTTCAGGTTGATCTCAAAAAGATCAGAGCTATTATAGAATGGCCTACTCCCACAAACGTTACACAGCTTAAAGGATTCTTTGGTTTATGTGGTTTTTATAGGAGGTTTGTTAAGGGATTCTCACAGATTGATACACCCTTGACAGATCTTACCAGGAAAGGAGCCTTCGTGTGGATAGGGGTAGCACAGAGGTGTTTTGAGCATTTCAAGCAGGTAATGTCTTCATGTCCAGTTCTAGCTCTACCGAATTTCACGAAGCCTTTTGAGCTTCATTATGATTCATCAGGTGATGGGATTGGAGCAGTATTGATGCAGGAGAAGCATCCCATTGCATTCGAGAGTAGGAAGCTCTGAGGAGTTGAGAAAAGTTATTCTATCTATGACCGGGAGATGTTGGCCATAATGCATGCATTGGCCAAATTTTGATCATATTTGGTAGGTGGACGTTTTGTGATAAAGACTGATCACAACAGTATTAAATACTTCATGAGCCAGCGTGACCTTAATGACCAGCAACAAAAATGGGTGACTAAATTGCAGGCTTATGACTTTGACAAAGAGTTTGTCAAAGGTAAGAAAAATGTGGTGGCTGATGCCTTATCTCGGAGACCTCACTTATGTGCTCTGGCAGAGATTTCAGGAGATTGGAGAGATCGGATTATAGTAGAGTATGTCGGAGATGCTTGGGCTTCTGGACTGATTTCAGGTACCATACAGGATGATCGCTATGAGGTGATAGATGGATTGATCAGAGTTCAGGACAGGGTTTATTTGATTCCGTCATCACATTTGAGAGAGGCGATACTGAAGGCATTTCATGATGCACCCACAGCTGGACATCCGGGGGTCTTCAAGACCTACAGGCAGATCCGAGAGTGGTTTTCATGGAAAGGGCTCAAGGATAATGTTCAGAGGTATGTTAGGGAGTGTGTGGTTTGTCAATAGAATAAGGGAGAACACGCATTTCTTGTAGGTTTATTACAGCCCTTGCCCATTCCTGATAGGAAATGGGAAAGTATTTCGATGGACTTCATCACTGGTTTACCACGAGTGCAGGGAAGGGATTGCATCTATGTGGTGGTGGACCGCTTGACGAAGTTTGCTCACTTCATTGCTATTCTGTCCACTTACACATCAGCACAGGTGGTAGATCTTTTCTTTAAAGAGATATTCAGGTTACATGGGTTGCCCAGATTCATTGTCAGCGACCAGGATAGTAAGTTTATGAGTGTTTTTTGGCAAGAGTTGTTTAGGTTGTGTGGTACAGATCTTACACCTAGCAATAGTTATCATCCACAAACAGATGGGCAAACAGAGATTGTGAATAAATGGGCGGAAAGATATTTGAGGAACTATGTAACTACACAACAAAAGGCTTGGATCAGATGGTTGCATATGGGAGGGTATTGTTATAACACCACTTATCATATGTCCATCAAGATGACTCCTTTCATGGCACTCTATGGTTATGAAGCACCTAGCTTCATGGATTTAGTTTTGGGGGATAGTAGAGTGCCCAAAGCCAAAAACTTATTGCAAGATAGTCAGGACATCCTGAAAGTGCTCAAAGAGAATATACAACAGGCCCAGAATCAACAAAAATTGTATGCTGATCAGCACCGAATAGAGCGTAGTTTCGAGGTAGGGGATATGGTTTACTTGAGGCTACAACCATATAGACAGTCATCGCTCAAGAAGAGTAGAGCTGAAAAGTTGAAACCTAGATTTTATGGTCCCTACAGGGTGATTCGCAAAGTGGGCAAAGTCGCCTATGAGCTTGAGCTTCCAGAGGGCAATCGAGTGCACAATGTGTTTCATGTGTCTAGGCTTAAGAAAGCCATTGGTGAGAGTGTAGTGCCTTCTGCAGATTTACCCCCTTTGGATGAGGAGGGGAAGCTTGTGTTAGTACCTGAGGCTATTCTGGATACCAGAGAGAGGAAGCTTAGAAATAGGATAGTGAAGGAGTATTTGGTCAGATGGAAAGATCTGTCGGGGGAAGATTCTACATCGGAGAGTGAGCAGGTTATTCAGTAGGCTGGACTGAGATTGCTTGAGGACAAGCAATTTCAAGGGGGGCGGACTGTAATGTCCCCATTTTAGCTGTTGACCAAGTGTGTGTGTGCGTTAGCCTTGTTCTACATGGTCCCGAGGGCTAACGAAGAGTTTAATGGGATCTTGGAGTGTTTTGGCCTAGTCATTTCTAGTTTGGGCCAAAACGAAGTTGATTTACTCAGTTTCAGGCATACTTACTATGTGCAGGTCAATTTTGGTGATTGGATTCGATACTCCTCGGTGAGAGCTTTCCGATGAGCTATCACTCGCATTATTCGGAGTCCGATTGCTAATACATTTTAATGCCTGAAGTTTTATTAAAGTAACGTCTAATTTAATTGTAAAATATTAAAGTGTTACTTTAATATTTATTTTATGGTGATGTGTACCCAAGGGAGACATAAGGGGTATTTTAATATATGTTTTATATTACACATCTTTATCCCACATTGCCCATATGAGTTGAGCGGACCCGTGGGAATAGAATAAAAGGAAGCATTTGTAGCTTCATTAAATAGGTTGAATATGAGAAGAAATTGGTGTGTGAGTTGCAACTTTGTTCTTGGGATTTGAGGACGTCTATCCTCTCTTGTAACATTCTAGACGTCATTCCCTTGGAGTTTGGCCTTTGGAATTTTTTGTTATTAGCTTCATTATCAGGCAGTATAGTTGCATTTCCAACTACAGGCAGATTTGGTATTTTGCTCATATCTTCTTCACTACTTGTCCGACGCTTATGCCGCTTGGAGGGAATGGTATTATGAAGGTAGTGGACTGATTGAAGGACAAAGTATTGTAGCAACAAGTCCGTAAGCATGGGCTGGAGTATTATGTCAATACTATTGAAGTAATTAAGTTATAAGGGGTTTAAAACATTAAACGGAGAAATAAGAGGTTGCATGCAAACTGTTTGACAAAATCTCTTTCAGCAAATTGGTTTAGTTTTTTGGGACATCCAGGGGTGCCCATTACATAATGGCATCAAAATTGCAACAAATCCTCATCAAAATCTAGTTTTAAATTTACTAGTGTGTTATTGTGTTATGGAGCTTCAAGATATTTGAAAGTAGTATTAAGACTTTTGCTAGTGTACATGAACATGTGATTCTTGCCATGTTCCTTACTCTCATCATCTAGTGTTGATGCTTCACACTTGCACTTAGCTACATGATGTTTTTGTTAAGTAACTTAAAATTATATAGTGCATGTTTTATCCTTGTGTTCCAAGGATCTTCGGGCAAGGCTATACATGCACTGACCTTGATAGTAGCTCTAACCTCAAAAGAAAACCTAAAAGAAGATAATAATGGTGAGATTAAAAAATCTACCACAAAGAAACCAAGTGAGATCTAACCTCCATAAAGGTAACAATGAGAAAGGATTAGAACACATATTTGGAAGGTTTTAAATGCCTTACAATATGGAAAACACAATTCAAGGCTTCCTATGCCTTTAGTATGAGATCCTAGAAGCACCTATTAGCCAAAAACCATCTAAGAGAAAATTCCAAACCCTCGCATAATTGAAAGTAGCATTGAAAAACCTGAACTCAAATCTAAACCAACAAATTTTCAATAGTAGAGGATTTACTGTAAAGGAGAATGTCCTTCAAATTAGAAAGAAGAAGGGAAATGGAGAAGCACTATACAAAAAACAAACACAAAATGGTATTCTTACATAAGAAATCCAAAGCTCTCAAACTATAGTGTGAACCACATCCAAAAAGGCTAGCCAGAAGGTAATAAGGAAGAGAACAAAGGTCCACAATCAAAAAACACATAAAATTTTTTTAATGGAGAAAATAATAATGTTGTGCATCCATTGGAGAGAGACAAGATACATACCCAAACATCCATGTATGCAATAGAAAATAGAGCCCCATAATTGCATGCCTCTTTGTATCTCTTTCTTTGATCTTAGAGTCCATTGACTCCACATTGCTTCTAGAAACCAAACATACCAACGTTTACTCATGTCTCACTTCCCCAATAAATTAATTAGTGTTGTGTTCTTAGTTAATGAGAAGGAAGATTAAAGCAATTTTCACTCCCATTGACTTGAAAATTTCCAAGTTGAGAATAAGTGGTTACTATACTAGATCAAGCATCATAAAAGGTTCTTAACGCATAATTAAAGTTGGCGACTAATAAATACTTGATGATTATTTCAACATATGAAGTTACATTATATAGTTTGTAGTTTGGTTACTACATATCTTGAAGATAAACATGTATTATGCCAACATTCTCCACCCCAACCCCCCCACCCAATATATTGAACCTAAAATAGTAAAAATACCTTATGGAGCCCCCCTAAATGTTTACACAAGAAAACATGTCAATTGCATAACTTGAATACATATTTAGTGAAAATATTCTTTAGAGTAGTAGATCATGAACGTAAAAAGGCTCTTTCAAGTTGTCTTCTAACCCTCGGAAAGGTGTAACTTCGAGCTATCTTCAGAATTCATTCAAAATGCTAAATTGGGATTAACATGAGATATATTATTGATTTCTCCATAATTTGACATATCATCATCATCAATGCAAGAAACACTATCTTCTCCATTAGAATCAAAATGTTCCTTCAATTTTTTAGAAGATAGCCTTGGCGTCATCATCATCAACAGGGGCTTTGACCTCTTAAGTTGCCTAATGAGTGACTTGAAATTACTTATATGGTTTGACATTATGATTCCATTTTTTCTTTTGAATTGAAACAATTGAGGTTGATGGAAAATTTTACATTGATATCTTTTGCTCCAAAAACTTTATTTAAATTATCCCAAATCTGCAAGTGCGAGACCAATAGGTGGTTTTTCATTCTCAATATCAGCACAAGCAAAGTAATACATTTCTAAATATAAAATACTTTTAAACTATATTTAAACAAAATTATAATATTGAATATTTTTAATTTGATTAGTTTGGATTTTAAATTTTTTAATGAATTTATATTTATATTTAATATTATTTCATATAATAAACAGTCTAATTGTGTATTGTTCAAATAAAAATATAATTGAAGTATTAGAAATTAAATTGGTAATACAATAAATTTTTTAAAGGTTAAATAATAGTATTAAAAATATACTTTATCTTAAACAAAAAATTGTGATTTTGAAGATATAATATAATTATGATTTAAAAAATATATTCATAATCTCATTCTTAACTAGATTTTTGCTTTGACATGTTATTTCGTTTGTCTCCCTAACCCCACTATTTAAGTAGTCTTTTTTCTGTCGATGTTTATTTTTTATTACAAGTATTTTAGATTTTATCATAATTTTAATGAGTCATGAACCATACATTCTACTATCGTAATGTAGATTTAGTAGAGACAAAAAGACGGGGACTCCAGCTCTGTGGAGCTCTTGTTTCAATAGAAATAAACAAAACACTTACTTTATCTTATCTTATGTTACTTGCAACAATATATTTCGCTCAATAAATCTCTACAGCATACCAATCTCTGTTGCATTCATGCCCAGTGACATGAGCACCATTGAAGAGAGAGTGTGGGGAGCACGTCAGCAAAGTTGTATCCAACACAATAGCAACTTCCTTACTGTAGAACAATCAAAAGATCCTTCCACGCGCTGAGTATCATTCTCCTATCTCTGCGCACCTTCACATTTGTCGCGGGCCTCGTAAGTATTCTGGAAAAGAATCATCTTCTTAGCGTTGTGGTTGTGCAGTTGAATGGCACGATGAAAGAGCCGATATCAGTGTAGACCAGAGTGGATGTGAAGATGACCCGCGTGGACAAGAGCCATGCAGAGGTTGCCGGTGAGCAGATACCATATTTTAGTTAAAGCTCTGATACCAAATGTTGGCGAATAATAAAAACTTGATGATAATTCCAACATATCAGGGCACATTATATAGTTTGCAGTTTGGTTACAATACGGGTTGACAGTTCTAAAATTGCATAGCTACAAGATTAAAATGTATTGTGCCAACAATTAATTCCTACATAGATCCATAGGTATATTTATTGTTATAGGATTTTTCAGTAAAAAATGAAAAATAAGTAATTTATATATTATCTTTTATTTATAATATAAACTTACTAACACAAATCAAAATAGTAATAAATAGATAAGAATTTTCAAATACATATTTTGTGGTGATTCTTTGAACAGAATGATCCTAAAACAAAGAGATTAACATACTTGTAAAGATCATAAATAATACTATTATACATATGGTAATTAATACCAGGTTAGGATGATGTGTGAAAACTTACTTGTAGATAGCTATATAAATCAATTATAGACTACTAGTTAATTTTTCTAGTTGAACCCAAAAGTAATTGTTGATTTGCCTCTCTTATATCTATTGTCGTTCTAAGAAACCAGCATTGTATAGGATAAAAGATAACAATGTTTTTAATCTATGATTAGCATATAATCATAAGAAAACAAGATACCAGAAATGAAACATAACTATATCCCTTTAATATAATTAAATATTCTAAGATCGTAAGATATTCCATAGTAAAAGATAATCATTTCATTTTTATCTACGGTGATTGTATGAGAATGATCTCTATTTTATCTACGCTCATCTAGATACCAAATGATAAAACTTAATCATCTTTCCTTTTATCTATTCTCATTCTAAGAAAAATAATTTATCATACTTAATAAAGTGACCATCATTGATTATCTAATTGAGTATAACCTATAGTTTACATAGATATTCTCTTCTTTAAAAATATTTTCTATCTAAAATAAATAACACTACACAATATAACATGATCATTTTCCTTTCATTTATTTCCACTTGGAATAAATAATATATTGCATGCAATCAAGTTATTATCTCTCTCTTATAATTACAATGATTCTATATTTCAATAGAATTTGAAGTTTATTATATCAAGCTAGTCTCATAACATATTATTATTATTATTTGCTTTTTTTTTAGCAAAAGTGACTATATAATTATATATTATTGATTGTATGGTTCAAAGGCTCCTTAGAAAAAGAGCCAAACCCTAATTTGTCATGTAGATATAAAGTTATATAAACATTCAAAATGTAGCATATGTTCCCCTAACACCTAAGTTCGTTAACATTATTGCAACCACAAGCATCCTACTTTCACAATCTAATAAAACAAAACATGATTAAAATGTGATAATAATCTCTACATACATCCACACCAAAATAAAGCTATCAATTATGAAAAGTTATAACATAATCAATTTCCCTTCATTTATTTTCATTCTAATTAAATAATATGTTAACAATCCCCTTCTAATTACATTAATTCAATCCAATTCCATAACATTATTATTCTTTTATTTTCTTGTTCACTGTATAATTATATTTTATTAATTACCTGATTCAAGGGTTCCTTAGGGAAAGAACCAGCAAAGAAAACCCTAATTCATCACCCAGATACAAAGTTATATAAATCTCTAAAGCAAAATCTAAAAAGTTTGAAATGTAACATATGCCCTTAACACCCAAATTCTCTAACATTAGTGGAACCTACCTTGACAATCTAATAAAACAAAATAGTTGAACTGGGATAACAATCTCTACATATATCCACACCAAAATAAAATTGCTTATTATGAATCGCCCCGCGGCACACAACAATTTCCCATTTCACCGTTGTCACAGGCTCCGGGGGCGCAGCATTTTTGTAAAGGGAGATAACAGTTGTCGTCCGTAAAGCAGGCATCATTGCAGGGACATTCGCACCATCCGCCTCCCCCCTCACACGCTCCGACACATTTGTAACCATCGGCACACTCATCATTTGTAAAGCAAGGAAGGTTATCGCAGTCATCATCTATACCTAATGCAATACCAATCATACCCACTACTATCACTGCACAAAACAATTTCATTGCCTTTGCCATTCTTCTCTTTTAAACTTGCTGTGAAAATATATCGACAGTCCAGTTCTATTTATATAAGGAAATCGCCCCTTGTTATATCAAACAGCCATTCTAGAAATCCTCACCCACTACACTAAAGGATAACATTTCCTTCCTGTATTATATATACGTCGAAACTAAGCCTATGTAAATAAAGATTAAAATATAAGTAAATGGTCAACAACATTCACAAAATGCTAAGAAGTCTGCAACGAGGGAGTATAAAATAAAAGTAATTAATGGATAAATTCAAATAGGAAGGACAAGATTTCATACGTTGAAACGAAGCAGAATAAAATAAAGGAAACTGACCATTCAATCCTTGCCTATTTCATTGAAACAACATTGGCAAATGCTAAGAAAACTGGTTAAGAGAAATATTCAGTGGTATATGCTGAAGCTAAATAAAATAACAGTCGTATATACTGAAGCTGAAAAAATGATTCATGACATTTCCAAATGTGGCGAAAGCTGTCCTGACGAAAAAGACCCCATTGTAAGATCCTATGTCCGTGATATGATTGATAATTAAATCCACTGCCAGCTGAACGCCATTTAAATATCAATTTCAAAACGATACTATTATGATCTTTGTTAGATTGCATGTTAAATCCAAGACTGTTAAGAACATAGTGTATGGCAAATCTCGTGCAATTGCTCCCATTAATATCGCCATTGATTATACCCAGGTGTCAGTTGATAACAACTTTGACTTCACCATAATTTATTAGTACTTGCCTAGAGCTGATCACCACTTTGACTTCACCATAATTTATTATACTATTTTAATGAGTTTTGTTTAACTTCACTTGATTTCTATTTGACCAATCCTAATAATTAAATTTAATATTTGTAAATTATTTCTTGCAACATTAAAGTCCACATACACAAGGAGGTCATATACAGTGGTTGACAGGATTTCTTTAACTAAAATTTTTATGCTATATGAAGTAAGAGTAATAGTATGTTTTGATTTATCTATTGTTCATGCCTTGATCATTGACGATCTGTAAAGGAAGATTTTGCATTCTCACATTGCTCAACATGTAAAGCCCAGTTCCATCTGTAGACTAAAATACCTGAGGATTATTCTTGGCATAAGTTAAAATTTAGGATTTTTGTTGCAGGTGATGTCCTCCTCCTGTTTTTGGTAGTGCAAACAACAATTATTGTTATGGGCAATACTGCATACGTGATGGACACAAACAGGGAGTTCAGAAATTCATTCAGCGATGGATGGATTGATTGATGTCCAAGCATCGTATACCATTCTACTATTGCTTTGGAGTTTTTTTTTTTTTTTGTAATTCTGCACATTGGAGGTCTAATAGTGCACTGTTCATTAGTCAACAACAATGATCCATGTATGGTAGGATGCCACAATTGTTGTTATGGAGGGGGTATTTTGGGATCACCCTTAAACATCACACACTAAGGAAAAAATTAAGCTTGCAAAAACAAGTCAAATTTAACTATTTAATAATTTTATCCTAGGAATCAAGACTTAGTATGTGATGTTTATGCCATGAGATATTTTAGATTATTTTCGAGCATCCATGGAAGCTTGTGGTGCATTCCTGATTATTTTTGTAATTATTTTTGTGATCCTTGGCATTGCCTATGGGCTGCTAGCAGCACCAATGGCAATTCAAAGGATATGACAAAGACACTATCACATGTTGATAGAAAGGGAACTCACAAAGGAATTTGTTGTTGAAGACCTTCATGGACACTACACACCTCCAAAGCTAGAGCCAAAACATGAAGAACTCTTCAAAGCCTTGAAGCTCCTATAGGTCTATTTGAAAACCAATATGGTGTGTGTACCAGTTTGATATTTTATTTTCTTCCTTGGTCTTTCTAGTAATTGGCACAAGTATCTTTAGATATATAAATGTTTGTGCCTATGAAGCATGCATAAATTCACACTTATAGTAGGCCTGAGAATGGATAAGTAGGCTCGAGAATGGACTACTCTATGACTATAAGTTAATTTCCACTATTGAATTTCTCCTACAAGTTGATGGTTTCATAGTTACCTTCATTGGAACCATAGACCAGGGCAATGTGGCGGTATTAATTTTGATATCAAGTCTTCACCACTACATTGCTAACATTGGCAACCAACACATGCTGCTTCCAAACTATTTGTTTTTGTAGCTATTTTAAATCTTTTAAGAGTACATAAATCTTTCAGCAAGTTTTTCATCTCTTTTAGGAGTAGAATTTTTCTGATGTAGTTCTCCTTATTTTTCCTCTTTTTAGAGATTTGGTTGTACGTGGGTACCTCATCAGGCCTTGTTTGTTGGGACCCATTTCTTTTTTCAGCAGTAGTTGTTAGGCTTTTAGCTACTCCCTCAATTTATCTTAAGGGGGTGTTAGAAGAAGTAGATATTTTCCTAATTAATTCGAGTTGACTTAAGCTATATATAATATATAATTATTTTATTAATTATTATTATGCAACCTAGGTTAGACATTTTTAGGGTTTTCTTCTCCTTTATAAGGATGATTTCTCATTATAAATTTTAATTAAAAATTGAGAATTGAGATTATTTTGAACATTTTTTTTAATTTTGTTTTACAATGTGAGGAATATTTTGAACTTTTGATATTAGCAATATCTTTTTTGCTCATCAAGAATGTCTCATCTATGGATCTGAGAATTCTAACCTCCATAATTTTTCCTTCTCTCTTTCTGTGACAGGTTTTTGCATGCAAGTGATTCTTGGGAGTGTTGGGTTGATCTTGTTGAGAATTGTGTCTCAACCTTGCAAGCTTTTTCTGGAAAACTTAAGAAAATTTTACCTAGAAAACTCTAGAATTATTTTAGAAAATTGTAGAATTTGTTTCTGGTAGTTTTCCACATATTTATGAGTTTGGAAAAGGTGTATAAGTTGTTAAAAATGTGTCTAGTCTCTAGAAAAATGTAGAAGGGTTATCTTTAGAGTGTAAACAAATCATTATATGGATTTATGGGAGTCTAAACTATAGGAAAAAATTATGGACAAAAATGGTATTCTTGGAGTTACAAATTACAAGTGGGTAACATCTAGAATGCTTGTTTTGCCCATGGTTATCTAAAATCACTAATGGTTTCCAAGTGGCAAATCACTATAAAAGGAGGGCTTGGGGATGTGATTCAATCATTGAGTTTAGTTTGCAAGACTAGTGCTAGAAGGAGTCTCTCTAAGTCTGAGTTTGAGTTCAAGTTGTGGTAATGTGCTCTTGTAAAAACTTGCATTGCAAGTGTATTGTAATCTTCCATATTTGAGATTACATTGTGTTAGTTTTGGAGGGTGGAGTTTTTCTCCTAGAAGGGTTTCCTCATGGTAATCATTGTGTTATGAGTTCATTTTTATTTTCATTAAATTATGCATTTCTTGAGATCTCTGCAATAGTTAGTTGAATTTGCATAATCATCCTCTCAAAGATTAGTGTAGGAAGTGATTATGTGCACCTTTTCTTCCTTACAAGTAGTATTGGAGCCTGGCTAGTTTTGGTTTTATTTGTTAGGTATAGGTTTTTTTGAGCTAATCAAAGTTTGTGTGGGATCTTGTGCAAAGGTTTTTATTTCATTCATGGACTCATGGAATAGCCTTGTCATGCCCATAGGGAGCATTTTAGCTGTCTTGAAGATGGAAGATATTGTTGGTTCTCTACTCTATGAAGAGATGAGAAGGAAGGTCTCTCTAAATGCCAAAGAGGCTATGAGTTCTTGAGGAAGATTAAAGGAAAGAGGCAAGAATGAGAAGCCGCATGGCCATTCTAAGTCCAAGAATAATGGAAGATCAAAACCTTTTGATCTCCACAATTCTTATGTACCAATGTGATGTAAATTTATATTTTGTAGTATATTTTACTCTGCACATCTAATTTTTTTGTAGATTAGACATTCTTATAATTTTCTTCTTTCTACTTGTCACATAGACAAGGACTTATGCTCTAACAAAGCTCTTGTATAAATAATGAATGCTTCTTTGCATATTTGAATGAGAAAAATATTTTATTTTAGTTTTCATTCTAGATAATTTTTTTTTCTATTTATATATTATTATGCAAGATATACTTCTTTTTTACTTAGATCTAGTTGAATATTTTGAAATCTTTTATTTTTTATCTATTCATCAATGACTAATATTAGGTATGATAAATGATGAATATCACGAAAAGAAACAAATTAATTCTCATGTCTCACTTGTCAAGTCAATCTTGACCCATCAAGCCTTTTTGTTTTAACATTAATTAAGAATATTTAAGTTATTATTTTCAGTATATGAGATGACTCATTTCATTCCTTATGAGATCACATTATATGATTTGTGTTATGTCATTCATGAGTACATTTAATGTCTTATATCTAATTGTATTAATGGGATTAGATTATTGAATTCTTTGTTGTTGTGAGTGTTTGAGTGGATGCAAGATCAAGGGGATGAGAGTGTGGTTGAGGTAAATTGGGTTAGCCACTTAGAAGGGGATGAATAAGATGGTCACATAGCCACTCACACATTCCACTTAGGATTCGATGTTATTTATTGTCACATTTTGTCTAACTTAATCTTGTATTCTCAAAACAAGAAATAGATGATAACAAAAGATATTGTATTATGAAAAGATGTATTCATAATAGGTTTATTATATTGTTAAAATGATGAGTGATTTTATGAAAATGGAAAAAAACTAAATCTTCACATCTTTAATATATATTATGAATATATCTTAACACCACCCTATTTATTTTTCCTCCTTCTAACTTGTTAAAAATGACAGTGTTCATTTACACTTATTCACCGAACTTTGACTTGTTGTTGTGTGACAAGAAGAATGATTAGGTCAGTTATTTTGGTAGAATGTATATAAAAAAAAAGAGAGGCTCATTGGAAAACATCGTGGCTAGAATTGGGAAGAAGCGCAGCAGCGGTTGAAGAAAAAAAAAAAAAGTAAGTGGGTTTTATAGTCCACGACACTATGCCATAGTTTTTGGGTTTACATATGGTGACAGTGATATGGGACTACCTCATACTCTTTTTCGAGAGGCACTTGGCGCTACAAACGAGGCGTACATACCCTACCCCCAAGTGGGATTTGAACTTGTGACCTCTCTTTCAAGAGTACAAGTTCTCCACCACTAGATTCGCAGCAAGGGGAAGGGGAAGGGATTCTGGAAAAGATTCACAGCAATAATTACCACATTCTTTATATGTTTATCTCTAAAATTTTGGCATCCTTAAAGTTTTTTTGGAATGTATTATGAACTGAATTTAAAATTATTATTCCATTCATGTTATGGTGTCCTTTTCCTTGATCCCTATATAGTATTTCATCAAGCTTGTAGTACATACTATAACCCTTGGGGATGATGTGAATGTTAGACTCCAATGAGAGTAATGCTAGGGCATCCTTATTTTCTAATAAATATCAATATTACTATGTTATGCCAATGATAGATTCCAACGTTATTATCTTATTTATCATTATTATGATAGAATCACGAACCAAACCTATATAGAGGTTGTGTAATACAAATGACAGGTTTAGAAGACACTCCCCCCATTTTCCTCCTTGAGGTTGATGAAATTATAGTTAAACATACTCAATAAAAAATCTCATTCAAACTTATTAGCCAACTAGCTTGGAAAGATCAAGATCTTTCATTGATTCTCCTACGATGTTTGAAAATGGCGTGTGGGCAAAGAAAACCTCGTTCAGTGTAATAGAGGTAGACACAGAAACGAATTTGAAAGTTCCATTTCATACTGTGGTGTGAGTAGTGTTCATTTCATTCCTTCAGAGACATATAAAATCCTTTGAAATCAAAACAAATGAACATCGTTTAGTCCGGTGGTTCACTCTTGTTAGCATCACCTAGATCCAATGAGTGCTAAGTGTTCCATTTATTCTCATGAGAAATTTATTCATGTTTAATCACTACTCATGAAACATGGGTCAATGAGTTTCACTCAAAATCACACATTTAAATCTTGATAGCAATATCACAATTTGACTTGTTGTGGAAATTATCTCCTACTTATCAATTGATGAGCTTGAGGGGCTTTCTAATGAATGGTTCATAAGGAACAACACTTGGTGAAGGTTTTTCAAAGGGGGTTGCAAGCTTTGGGTTTAACCTTAAAGGAAACTCCATAGTTAAGTGGGATTAGGCTGGAGTAGTACTTCAATAGGTGACTTCCCAGGAAGTGTTGGTACTTAACCCCTATGAGCATCACCTAGATCCAATGAGTGTTAATTTTTCCATTTATTCTCATGGGAGATGGATTCACGTTGAATTACTACTCATGAAACATGGGTCAATGATTTTGACTCAAAATCACACAGTTAAATCCTAATAGCAATATCACAATCATTTAGACCATCAAACGAGTGCATTTTTTACTTGTAGCTTGTTAGTTGACACTTCCCAACATTCCTACCTTGTTCAAGATTTCTCCACATTCTGATGTATATATAATATTCTTCAAAGTATGTATTAGCTGATGCAAACATGAATCAACATACTTTCTATTGTTGTATTGGTGTTTTCACTAATAAATTTAATTTGAACCTTGAGATGGTCATATTGAAATACTATTCATATTTTTAGATGGCCAATGGATATGTATGTTGGTTCAACACTTTATCATTTTCTATATTCTTGTTGCTTTTTTAATCAAAATTTTCATACTATATGATGTTGTTAACTAATAAATAGTACATTGGTTCTTCTGAGTTTTCCAACTTAGATATTATTGGTTATTTTCCCAAAATTCTCGTATTTTATGGTGTGGCTTTCATTTTATAGGACATGGTTCTTACATATGGTATTAAAGTTGTTTTTTAACCCTAGGCCCTTGGAATACTATGCTAATTTTCACACATGTGTGCTAGGTGTTTGAGTTATCACTATGGTCGCAAGAGCGGATGATAGTGGTGGGTCTAGCAATGGTGCTCAAGTTGAGCAACCTAATGAGAGGTTGGATTAGATATTGGTAGTGTTGGGCTTTTTTACATCAATAAGGCCAAATGATGGATATCTTAGGGCATGAGGCTTGAGATAGACAAATTAAAGAAGAGGCAAGGAATCATCTTGAAGATCAGGGATTGAAAGCACTTAGTAAATAGGAGTAGGAACTAAGAAATAAATATTAGGATAAGTAGTTAGTAGAGGCTTTTGAGAAATCTAAGGTAGAGCAAAAAGTGGAAGTTAACCGCCAGATTGCTCTCATTAATGATGATAGGGTATAGATAGCAGTTCACTTGAGGAAGGATCTCAAGGGATTTTCTCCACCCATGTTCCATAGTAGAGCTTCTATGGAAGATGTTGAAACATGTATTACTATCATGGAGAAGTATTTCCTAGTACCAAATCATATAGGGAAATCTATAGTATTTTTTGCCACATTTTAGGTAATGGGTGAGGCAGTTACATGGTATGAAAATGTAATAGTTAAAAAAAAATTTAGCACGAGGAGGTAAAATGGGAAGAAATTTTATAAAATTTATGCAAGAGATGGTTACCATAGTTGTTCTATGATAATAAATCATCAAATTTCTACAAGCTAGTTTAGGTTCAAACATGAACATTACATAGTACCATAGGACAAATCCCATTTGGTGAAGTATGTTTTGTAGTAATAGCATGATGAGCTATTTAGAAGACAAAAGTTTGTGATGGGTTTGTGACTTGAGATTTATAGTGAGGTCAAAATGTCAAATCCTAAGATGATGGGGTTCAAAATACATAATCCCTCAAATAGGAATAGAGGCTGAACAATGATGCTATTGGATACAATTGTCTAATTGTGTGTTGTCTTTGATGTCACACAAATGTCAAATTAGTTCTCAATTAGTGATTACCAAGCTCACTTGGTCAGCAAGATAGTTTTCATTGTCTACCAAGCATTCTTGAAGTTTACTCTGCAAAGACAATGGCTACTGAGCTCACTCGGGCATCGAAGGAAATTACGGTAGAAAATAGTGTTAACTAAGTTATCATGGTTAACAAAGGAAATTTTGACAAAGTTGGTACTAATTGAGTGCATTTGGTTACCAAAAGGATTTTTGCAAGATCGCAGTGTTAACCAAGCTTCTATTGGTTAACACAGGAAATTATCTCAAAACAAGTTTTTACTGAGCTAGGTTAGCTAATGAAGGGTTTTTTGATGTTTTGGCATGAGAAGCTTAATTATTTTAAAGTATTGGTTCTAGCCAACTATGGTAATGACTAGTGGTCATTATAATTTGTATTGAGTCAACTAAACAATCTGAGTGATATAAATATAAAGTCAAGTTGTGATATTCAAGTGTATGCAAGTGTGTTGATTGAATTGAAAAGAAAGAGTGAGACCGAGCCTGAAGGATAAGCAAATATCCTTGTGGAGTAGAAAAGTAATATTCAATCAAGAGGGATCAAATTTTAAGCTAAATAGAGATCTAGATTCAGTAATTTAGTTGCATCACAATCAGGTCATTTCATTGTTACTTTCTAACCATTGTAGTTGTGATCTAAAATCTCTTAACAGAGTTGGTTTAACAACCAATTGTAAATCCTATAGCGAGGTGATAGTTCATTCAATTGTTTTAATACCTCTCACAAGGCCACTCCTAACAATGTGATTAAATCCTCTAATAAGATCATACCTGACAGTGTGTTTCATGTACATGATTTGGTTTTCCTTGTTGAATTTAGTTAGGTCCATATTTTTTTATTCTCTAAATAATTAGATGCAAAATTTCTTTGAGACTGGTTATACTATGCCAACTCACTCATTATAAGAACAAATTATTCAATAGTTCACCAATTACTAAATTTATTTTGAATATAGATGGTTTTTAAATAGGTTCTAAAGGTCAACCAAACAAATTGGAGCAAACTTGGATTTCATAGGTATAATAAGCTATGGCATTGACAAGGCCTACTGTAGGAATCGACAAGAGTATGTGGTTACACCATTTATAATGAAGAGGTTTCAAAGAAAGAGATGTCATATGTTCCTTTTCTTTGGGCATATTTATTTCAGTTTGTACACTTTAATTCTTTTTTAAGGTTCTCCACTAAAATTGGACACAATCCTTCATGGGCAGAACTGGTTTTAGACAATAATTGGCTTTTTGCCTATATTTATTAATTGGTGAAAATTAAATATTGTATCACATTTTCTTGTTGTCTCATTTTTGTCTATTTCAACTTCTATGCAATTCCTTTAATTTGTGAGAATGTTTCCTACACACATCCCCATCGTTTATCATTTTTTATTGTACCTTATGTGCCTTAAGTATATGATTTGTGATACTTGACACTAAGAAGCTATCTTGAACTTTTATTTGAAATGAACAAATATTGCAATAAGATGAAATCATGTTGTCTTTGTATGTAGCATATGGAGTTCCTCAATGTGAACCTAAAGATCCTTTTGTCCTATAAATGTCTAAGGGTTACTTTTTTGTAATCCATTGTAAAATTTTGTGGTACTGAAAGAATTCTTTAGTTCAATATTAACTAGCTTTTTTTACTTCAGAAGGAAAGATTTCCATTTAGATTATTTGCATTCATTATAGTTTTTATAGTTTTTATTATTGTTTAGAAATATTTGAGATCATATCACTTTGTTTCTTCTCCACTTAAATGAAAGGCTTGATTTAGTATGTTTTCTACACGAAACTTTGAAGTCATATTATCTTGTTTTGTTATGTTGTTTATGAATCAAAAGTTACACGACTTCTACGAGAACCAAAGGAGATATGGGTCACTATTGTAAGTGGATTGGAAATGTTCATAAGGCTGGCCATGCAAAAATTTGAACACTTTACCCTCTATCCATATAAGGTTTATCAATTTCACACACAAGCAATTGCATGGGGTACATTTGCTATTAATTTTGTTTCTTTATTGATTTTAATATGGTGTTTGAATTGATTGCAGCACCTAAGAAAGTAATGGGGGAAATAGTTGTTAGAAATACTTGATCACATAATTGAGATTGTGACCTTCTATTATATTCAGCTTATTTATCATGTTGTGCCATTTGGATAAGTTAAATTAGAAAATCATTTTGGAGGTTTCCATATTAATATTGACATATCATATTATAAGAGAATATTAACATTATCAATTCTTTCATTAATAATGTTGTGAGTATAAATGGAGCACTAGATCAAGGTTGGATTTTATAGCTAACATGTCAAAATGGGGAGGAAATAGCAATAGGCTATTGAAGTGGGAAATTCTATTTGAAAGTATTCAAGCTTAGAGTGTCTGTTGCTTTATTAAAATCAGAAAATATTTCTAATTGAATCAAGATCTTTTCCACTAAGTTTATTCTTAGCATATTTGAGTGTTATAACTCATTTTATTGACTTTGTTATAATGATTATAATAGTATCATGTATGGAGTTTCTAATTTGAATCTTATCTTGAGACTGAAATAGCTAGTGCCTAAGAACAACATTATTATCCATGAGGCGAACTAGAAAGCTTATGCTCATTCTGTTAGATGATGTGGTAGTATGGATTTGACTATTACATATGAAGATAATATATTAGGAGGAAAATTTAGTCTCTATAAGGAGAAATAATTCACAAATATTTTCTTATATATTATTTTATGGCATTGGAAGAGTTGTGTAAACAAACAAGATGGAGATACCTTTATCAATTTATTGCTCTTGTTGGAATGGAAAATAGAACTTCCAAATCCTGAATGACACACATCATTCATGCCAAAAAAGAAAGTATAAATTAAATCTATTCAATATTAAGGTGATCATTACATGGGAACTAATTTAGTGTTAAGATGAAATTGTTTATAATTTGAATCTTATTAATTACTTTTTGTAACTACTGGGCTAAACTTTAATTGGGATTCTGATAAAAACATGGTATGCTAGTAGATTTAGAATATTGATATTTTGTTGATTTACTTGAATTTGGAATCTCTTCTTTGGGTCTCATGATTCTATCACTTCATTTTCATAGACATATGCAATAGTTTTTGGACCATAGAGATACCATGAGAACTAAATTTAGAGTTGGCATTACAATGTAACCGTTTCTCTTGCAATATAATTACATGTAATGAATGGATACATGATTTCAAGACACTAGAATTTATACCATTATCAAGGTGAGAATATGTCTAGGTATTTCACATCATGCAACTATGTAGAGCTGAAATTATTGTTCTATGAATTGTATCCAAAAATGAATATGTACATGGTCACAAAGCCAACTTAAGAAAAGCACAAGGGTTGGATGAGATTTATGTTTATAGGATAATATGTATTAAGATTACTATCCATATAAGGAAAACAATGATTATGTAAGAGCTATCAATGGAGCGTTTCTCAAAATTTTCAACAATATTGTATGTATAGCATACATTTTCTTTACAAGCTTTTTATCAATTCATGTTTGAATTTTTCATTATTGATTGTAGCAACACAAAAATTAAGAGGAGAAATAGTTGCTAGATATATTTGAGCATGTAATATATATTTTTGTGCTCCTATCATGTTCAACCTGGTTGTTATTTTGTAGTCAAGGAAGTTCTTTGAAATTTGTCTTTTGAAAATTCCTCAAATCAATAACTTTCTATGCTACAAGGGGGCATACCACTTTGAACTCTTTGTCTTTGGCTACTAGCATTCTTGGTATGTCAAAATAGCATATGTGCCCTTGCTAAAGAAATTTTGTTAAATACACTTGGGATACCATTCAAAAAGCGGAAATGCCATTGGGTGAAAGCAGTGTAATCAATGAGCTCTAGAGCAGGGCAAATGCTCATCAAGCTTCTCTAGACTCATATAATACCTTGCTCGATAGAATTGTTCAACACAACTATTTGTGAATGACAACACTCAAGAAATATACATGGTAGAAAACCTATGAGTAATATCATTAAGAAATTAAATTGTAAGCACCCATGCAAGTCTAGATTCTAGACTGAATGTATCTTAGATAAGAACTCACAAGCACAATTATACATATTTTAATCAATAATATATTATTATTTAAAAAAAAAAAAGAATCAAGCATCACAATTTTGATGTAAAAGAGCATAGAATTTTGATGAGGATTCTATACATGTGATGTGAATTTAGCTGGTATTTGTCATAATTTCGGTGTAAAGGAGCATAGCATTTTGACAAGGATGCTATATGTGAGACATGAGGTTCGACCACTATTCATCACAATTTTGATGCACAGAAGAAGATCATTTCAGTAGGGTTTCCATTGCAATTTTGACAACCACTTGTCGCATAGGTGGAAAGTGTAGTACACAATGCTTGTTGGTTGGGATAGATATCTAAACAATAGTTCTGTCCATATATCTACCATAGTAACATAGCAATTTTGAAAAATGTTTAGGCTGTCATAAAATTGACAAAAACGGATCGGTGAAATTGTTTGTGATTTTTTCAACATAATGGTATTGAAATTATGATGAATCCTTGTAAAAAATTAGATCTAAATTTACTAGTGTGTTACTGTGGTTTAGAGCTTAGAGATATTTGGAAGTAGTATTAAGACTTCCACTGGTGTACACAAACATGTGAGTCTTGTCATGTTCCCTATTCTCATAACATAGTGTTGATGCTTCACTCTTGCACTTAGTTAGTTGATGTTTTTGTTAAATAACTTATCTTAAGAGAAAAAATTATTCAGTGCATGTTTTATCCTTGTGTTCCAAGGATCTTTGGGTGGGGCAATACATGCACCGACCTTGATAGTAGCTCCAACCTCAAAAGGAAACTTGAAAGAAGGTAATAATGGTGAGACTAAAAAATCTACCACAAAGAAACCAAGTGAGATCTAACCTCCATAAAGAAAGGATATCCCTTCATAAGAACCTCATAAGGAGATACCCAACCAGGGAAACCACTAGAAAGAAAAAGGAAGACAATGGGAAAAGAGAATTTTTTTAGTTGAATCCAGCATCCAAAAACTAAAGGTACCAAGGAGAAAGGATTAGAATAGATCTTTGCAAGGTGTTAAATGCCTTAGAATAGGTAAAATGAAACACAAGGCTTCCTCAATTTTTAGTATGATAGCCTAGAAGCATCTATTAGACAAAAAAAATTTAAGAGAAAAGAACAAACCTTTGCACAATTAAATGTAGCACCAAAAAACCTTCAACCAAATCTAAACCATCAAATTCTCAACAGTAGAGGATTTACTATAAAGGATAATGTCATGGAACTTATAAAGAAGAAGGGCAATAGGGAACCAATATACAAAAAACCTCTTTAGCCTATGAAAACACAAAAAGTTATTCTCCCATAAGAAATCCAAACCTCTCAAACTATAGTGTGAACCACACCCAAAAAGGCTAGGCACAAGGTAATAGGGAAGAGAACAAACGTCCACAACCAAGAACCTGATGTAAGAGCATCCAGTGGTGTAAAGGCAATCCTGTGTCACCCAAAAAAAAAAAAAATGCTTAGAAATAGTTTCTATTTAATCCGTTTTCTTTTTTGGATACCCATTTTGGTCAAATAAAGGTTCCAACTCTCATTGTTCCACTATTAGTGTTTTGAGTTAAAGTTTTTAAGCACCTTGGGATACGTGTAAATGCCAAAAAACTAGGAATATGTAGTAAAGAAATAATTATGGTGAGTTAGAGGGTGTAAATTGGAGGGATCGTTATATTTGTAATTTAAAGCACTCCAAAAAGAGAATCAGGTCAAAAGGCTCCATGGTTCAAAAGTTATTGCAATTTTTTGATTCCTAGAGACCTCCGAAGAGCTCTTCAAAATCAGATTTGAGGCACTAAACTCAAACCTTTTCTCTAACCCTAGGATCTCACTTATATAGTGTGAGATGCAATAAGCTTGAGCCATTTTAGTAATCTCTTCACCATCCACTTCATTAGCTCTATATACAATGAGAGTACTAGTATCCTGAACACTTGAAATTTCTTGAATTCTAGTCTCATCCCTCTTTTCAATAGACCAAATCATCAAAGCTTGGTGATCACTACTAAACTTTATCCCTCTATGTACTTGCAAAATGTCCTCTTCATTTTTATTATCCACATCATTCTCCTTTCTAATGGAATTAGAAATCATAGCATTAAATATGTCCCACTCAAACAAAACCAAAAATCATGACTCTTTGATTAATTTTCTCCACGGCTCAGGTATTAATTGAAAAAATTCTTCCAAAAATTTGGTTTTTAACTCTCTCAAATTCAAATTCCAATTTGTTTGGTTTCTCTAATTTTATTGGTTTACAATTTTCCTCAAAATTTCCTATATTTTTTCTCCACAAAAATTGTGCAAAGGCCCTAGATTTAACAAATTTTTCATCATCTATAAACTTTTAAGATACTTGTGCAATGATGGGATCTATCCCCTTACCTCTGTAATCAGAAATAGTGAGGTCAAAGGATGGCATAGCAGGCTCCTCAGGAACTCTTCTTTCTATATAGGTAGTAGTAATAATGATGTATCCCTCCCCTCCAATTTGTCTTAGTTTCTCTGTCAGAGATGCTTCATCATCTATTTTGAGTGGGGTTTGGGATGGTGAATATTGTCCTGCTTGAGAGGAGGATCCCTATTATAGCCTTTGTCTCTTGGGAGCACTTGTCTCAGGTGGACTCTCTCATCTCAGCCTCTTGTAAGGGGGACTGTGTTGTAAATTTTGAGCCACGATGTATCCAGTCCTCCTCTGAAGTGTATGCTAGCCCGAAGTAACCACCATTCTACTATTTATTCTTATTTCCACCTCTATAGACTTATCTAGATATTCTTTAACTAATATGTTCTTCTTTTCATTCAATGCTTCCATTATCACAACAAAATTGTTCATCAGGGTGTTCATTTTAGCTCCCCAATATTTCTTATCTGCCAAGAGGTTATAATTGGGATCAAAAGCATTGATAAATTCTAAATTTTTATTGAAAACTACCCACTTTTCTTTTCTGACCTCTTTTTTCCTATAAAGAAAAATATTTCTAATAATATCCTCTAGAAAATATACATTCTATACAATAGCCTTATCTTTGGTTCTCTCCCTAAGGAGGTCATAAAATCCCTCTCGATCAGTGTATCTAGCATGGGATTGGGCCATGTGATATCTATCCAAAAATAAACTCAGATTCCTCCATCCGTTTTTAACAAAAATAAAATTATGCACCATAGTAACATCAGGGAAGAATGTGCCTTTACCTTTTCCCAATATATCCCTTTCCTCAATTGTTCCAATATGCCATAGTAACTCTGCGATCCCTAAATTCAAAGGCACATGAAAAGGTAATACACGGGGTCTTCCCAAGAAACCATAAACTCTGATGATAGTAGAAATAGGGTATGGGATTATATCCCCCAATTATGACTAACCAATAGCCCCTTGGCATGGTCTTTGCATCTTATCAATTTTAATAAAGACTGTGAGTTTCTTGGACTATCCCTTTTCAAGGGCAATTTGAGCCTTGAAGAAAAGTGTCTATCAAATCTAACATAGCTAGCATTTGTGACTTCCCAAGTCATGTCATCCCTCCATAACTGAATTGGGAGCTTCTCTCTATCTCTTTCTAGTTCTAACTTAATTTCATTAGAGAAGAAGGTGACTCTCTTATAAAGACATATGTACATTAACAAACAATACCAGAAAAAAGGCGCATTCAATTTACCTTGAGCTATTGCAACTAAACCATTTTGAATTTCCTTAGATAGGAAAGTAGCAAAATCAAGAATTGAGCTAATTCCAAATTGCAAGGTATGAGTCATGATGAGAAAAATAAAGCCTTGGATATAATATTGCTCATCCATCCCAAATATTTTGCAGAGAGTAAAATACAAAACCTGGGCCTTGGGATTAAAATATTTTTTCATCAAGGGCTCTGAATGTTTAGTGTAACCAGAGTTAATGACCCGATTTTAATAATGTGTTGCTACAGTGACCCTGCCCTCAAGAATACCTTTTGTGAATCATATCTTGCTTGAAATTCATCCACGTCAGTTTCCTCATGGACTTATTGGTTAGGGTTGAGCTTAAATACCTCTTTGATCAAGGCAGGTGAAACCATAGAGAGGTTATCCCCAGCATGGTTCTTACAAATTCTAGTGATGGTGTCGTATTTCTTGGCCATGTCAGAAAATAGGTCACTATCAAAAAATACCCTAGGAAAAACCAATTTCCAATGTCAAATTCTCAAACATTGCTTAATGGGGTGTCCAAGTTGCATTCTGCAAACCATACGTTGAAAAATTCTAATCCTCCCACTAAAACTTGTGCATCTCTTACCCAATTGGCTATGTCATAGAAACCCTCACCCACAACCAACTTAGGGTTTTTAGAGATTAATTCTCTCCCTTTTGTTAATTCATTTATAGAAAGAGGAAATTGTACAAGGAAATTCTCATGAATAGATCTTTTCAGGTAGTGAGTAAAACCAGTCCATTCATAGAGGCATTTTGAAATTTCAACTTTACACAATTATAATTCCTTGATTTTCAAGAGTCACAGGGCACTTACACACTAATTTTTTCTTCTCTTTCTCTATAAATTGCTCTGTAAATCATTAAAAACCTTGTAGAATCTCATGCCCTAGCTTTGGAAACCCTTACACTCTAAGAAATTTACAATTGTGTGGCTCAATATTGGTGAATTTGCAAGTTATACTATAGCATTAAGATTGCATGAAGGAGCCTTGAATAGCATTAATGTCTTTAGCTGTTAACTTTCATGTCACGCCTCAGATTTTAAATGTATTTGTTGATCACATTGCATCAGATGGACTTAATTGAAAATAGAAAGGCTACTTTAAAATTTTGAAGTCCTTACCATGTGACAGGCAGGTACTCCCACACTTTTCTTAAAGCCCAAGCATTTTCTTAATACAGTGAAGAATTGATTGTTGATCTTACCAAGATCAATGAACACAAAAAATAACAATATATTATAAATATTTTTTTTTGGAAGGCTGCCCCGCTAGTACATTCATCTCCAACCTCGCAAGTACTAACTTATTAGACCAATTAGATCATTCCATCTCATTACCTTTTTCAGGCTAGCATGACTTAACAACTCTTCTTCACAACAAGTCCCACCTTACCACATGGTGGAATGATGCTTCCCCAATTTTTTAAAAGTCCATGCAAATTCATATTGTGGGTAAGAATCACTTGTTGATCTCATCCAGATCAATGGTGTTATGAAATCACACCTTTATAATATCCAGCCAACCAGATGAACCAATAGAATGTTTTACTTTTTGCCAATGTGTCTGACAATCGCCATAGGATAGACATCATAATTGCATTTGAAAGAAGTGGGTCCATGACATCATCATATGTCACATGTCCTATTTGCACTTCCCCACTTTGTGTAAATGTTGAGCACTTTTTTATGGTGGTAAAGTGCTACCCATTGATCTTGAAATGATCAACGGTATACAACTTGTATGTTTTGAACTATGTGAAATATGCATTGTGATGTCACCAAGGATTAGTGTCACCAAGGCCTTTGCTTGCGTTGGTAAAAAACATGCATCTTTACCTTTTGGAAAAGCAGTCATTGTCAACCTTGGAGAGATTGACAGTTAACAAAAATAAACCATCATAGTTAATATGCTTCATCAAATGTCTAAGAAAGGTAATTTTGGTTAAGGCTAGTTTATAATAAAAAGTCTAATTCATTGAAAATATTAAAGTAATAATTGTGAAAAAGAAATTTTTTGGATAACCATGTCCCACGTAATTTTGAATAAGGAAATTATATTTAACTACCTTTTTGAAAGCCAGGGCACACAAATGAGGGTTTAAAAGACCTTTAGGAATTTTGAACTAGTATTTCAACAAATAACAATTTTGGACTATAACCCTAGGGTTTTTCGCAGCGAGGTACAACATATGACAAAAGATGGAAAACCAAGCCAAAAACGGGAATTAGAAAGCTTTTTCTCATTCTCTTTGATCATGTGGTAGTATGGCATTAACTATTGCACATAAAGCTAACATATTAGGAGGACAATATAGACTCTATAAAGAGAAATAATTTACAAATATTTTCTTATCTATTATTTTATAGCACTGGAAGAGTTGTGTAAATAAACAAGATGGAGATAAATTTATCAATTTCTTGTTCTTTTTTGAATGGAAAACAGAACTTCCAAATCTTGAATTAACATTAATCTAATTATTCATTCTAGAAACACATTATTCATTCCAGAAAGGAAAGTATAAAGTCAATCTAATTAATGTTAAGGTGATCATTACATGGGAACAAATTTAGTTTTTAGATAAAATTGTTTATAATTTGAATCTTATTAATTCCTTTTTGTAATATTTGGCTAAACATAAATTGGGATTCTAACAAAAACATGTTATGTGTTAATATTAATCTTCAGGTTTCTTAACTCTAAATATTAGATTAGGTTTTCTTTTGTTTGTTTTTAGTTCCAACAGTTTTGTATAACAGTTTGTAACTGTTATTGCCGTCTCTTTTATAAATTTTTTGTATTGTTCTAATTGAGAGGTAGATCAAATAATAAATGGTTTCCACTTCTACATATTTTCATCTTGTTTCTCAGTCTGGGCCAACAGTGGTATTAGAGCATTGGAATTAATCTATACGCAAAGCTTCTGAAGACTAGAGTGTTTTTGAAGAAGAAAAATAAAAGAAAGTGGATTTACGTGCAATTGATTTAATTTTGATAAAGTTTTTACAAGTTGATTACATTGCCAAATTTTGGCAATAAAATTTCAACAATTATTTACAATCTGTGCAAATTGTGTTTCTTTGAGTATTCACAATGCAATCTATTCTTTCATTAACAGGGGAAACATTATCTGGAAAAGATAACTAGATGGAATGGCATAGAAAGGTGGAAAATAAACTCATATTTAATGATTTATGGTTCAAAATTTGTGATGGAAATACTCAACCTATAGAGCCAACTGATGCTAAAGAAAAAGAAATATGGATATATAAAATTCAAAAGCTTTAGCTTTGATAAGGGCTTCTATTAATGGAGAAGTGTAACAACATATACAGGGATGCACACTTGCCTGGGATGCCCCCAAAAAATTGAAAAATTTATTTGATTCTCATTTAGAGTTAGAGTTTATTCAATTGTAGTTAAAACTATTCAATCTTGAATTGAAAAATGGTGATGTTATGAGTCTAACTTTAGAAATTAGAGCTATAAAACAAGATGTTGATGCTACAGGTGGGAAAGTTAATATTTATCTCACAGATTTTATCAAAGCACTTCTTCCAACACATTCCACATATCTAGAGTCTCTTCAGGCAAGCAATAAATTAAAAACCATTACTTTTGATCTATTGGTTGAAAAGTTAGCAAAGCGTGAGAAAGCATTTGGAAGGAAAATAGATAATCCAAATGAAAATGTTTGTCTTGCTTATCAAGAAAATCCTATAAATAAAATAGCTTCAAGAGGTAATCATAATGATAGAGGAAAAGGTAGAATTCAATGGAAGAAAATTGATAATCAAAATGATAGACAATTTTTATATTGTAAAAGATGTGGTAAAAAAGGAAGTCATGAAGCACATGAATGCAAACTCTCTTGGCAAAAGATAGAAAGTTTTAATGGAAACTCTTTTAAGCAAAAAGATAAAACCAAAGTTTATAATAATGATAAATCTTCAGATGATAAAATATTAGGTACAGCTCAATTTGCTTGTGATAGTGATGGTGATCAATATGTCCTTACTGTTTCAGAATGTGCATCTACTTCCTCATGGTATGATACTTGGATTTTAGATACTGGAGCCACACAACACATGACATTTAGACGTGATTACTTTGAGGAATTTAATAAAAGTGATTGTGGTCCAATTTACTTAGCCAATAAATCAAGTCTCAAACCTATTGGAAAAGGAACTATTCGTTTAAGTTGCCTAATCTTCCAAATTTTGTTCTTCATGACGTTTTATATATTCCTCAGTTACAATGCAATTTACTATCTCTTGTATTGATTCGCCAACAACGTTACTCTATTCTATTCAAAGATGCTCAGGTTGTTGTAAGAAAGAAATATAATAATCAAATTGTGTTGATTGGAAGTGAGGATGGAAGATTATTAAAATTAAATGGCACTCCTGCTCTTTCTAAAAAATTTGGTTATCTTACAGAGGAAGGTAATCTATCTGTTACTATGTTGTGGCATGCAAGATTAGGTCACATATGTTATGATAAAATTCATATCATGAAAAGGAATGGTGTTGATGGCTTACCTATTTTGCCTAAATGTGTTGAAAAGTGTGAAGCATGCATTCTTGCCAAGCAACATAGAAATTCTTTCCCTTGATCCAATTGGAGGGCACAGAGAAAATTATAGATTATCCAATCAGATTTATGTGGGCCTTTACCAATAACTTCCATGGGAGGATCTATGTATTTTAAGTTGCTCATTGATGATTATAGTCATGTGACTTGGATTTATTTCTTGCAGCAAAAATCAGAAACTTTTGAAACTTTTAAAAGATTTCATGTTATGATTGAAAATTAGGCTCAATGTAAAATTGGTACTCTCCGAAGAGATAATGGTGGAGAATTTACTTCTCTCATTTTCAAAGATAATCTATGTCAACATGGGATTCAACATCATCTCACTGTACTAGGCACTCCTCAACAAAATGGAGTTGTTGAACGAATGAATAGAACCATCATGAATATGGTTAAAGCAATGTTATACTTTAAAGGAATCAAGTTGTATTTTTGGGATGAAGCAGCAAGAACTACAGTTTATCTTCGTAATAGGTCTCCATCATCAACACTTCACCAAGAAATTCCATATGAGGTTTGGTTTGGATATCCTCCTTCTATTCAACATCTTAGAATTTTTGGTTCCGCTTGCTATGCTTTAATTCCTAAAGACAAAAGAAATAAGTTGCAACATCATAGTTTTAAATGCATCTTTCTTGGATATTCTAAATCCTCTAAAGCCTATAGGTTGTATGATGAAGCTAATAAAAAAATCATCATTACATGTGATGTAGCATTTTGTGAAACTTCTAAAAATGTTGAAGATATTGAATGTCAACGTCTAGAAGAACTATCAAAATCTTCTCCCTGCAAAGAAACTTTCTATGAGATTATACATTCTGGAGGGAACCCAACTTATTTAGCCTCACCTTTAATGGATTCACATGTTGCATCTATACCTCACAATCAAGTTGATCCATCTATGAATGAACAAGAAGAAACTCCATCAACCAATGAGCCTGAAATCTCTGAACCTTTGGAAACTACTACAGCTTCTTTTGTGCAACCAAAATCTTCTCATAAGTGGGAAAAACAACTCCAACAAACTCTAAAATACTTAAGACCTGATGAAATAGGAAAAATAGGCACAAGAAGTTCTTACAAAGTGAGGCTAGCAGCTCAATCCAATGTTGTGGATAATCTAGAGTCTATTGATGAACTCAATCTTGCAAGTGACTTTGAACCAACTTCCTATATTGAAGCCAAAGATAGTAAAGTTTGGAGGCAGGCTATGCAGGATGAATATGATGCCTTAATAAAGAATGGCACATGGGAGTTGATTGATCCACCACTTGGTTGTAAACCTACTGGTTGCAAGTAGATTTTTAGAAATAAATATAAAGCAGATGGCACCCTTGAAAAACATAAAGCTCGACTTGTTGCAAAAAGATATTCTCAAAAAGAGGGAATAGATTTTGTTGAAACATTTGCACCTATAGCAAAATGGACCACCATCCATTCTTTGTTAAGTCTTGCAACTCAAAATGGGTGGAAAATTCACCAAATGGAGGTCAAAACTGGATTTTTAAATGGTGATCTCAAAGAAACCATCTATATGACTCAACTTGAAGGGTATGGCAGCAATGGGAAAGAACATTAGGTATGCAAGCTCAACAAATCTTTATATGGTTTGACACAAGCTCCTCGGGCTTGGTATGAAAAACTTACTGAGCATCTGTTGAAGTTGGATTTCCAGCATTTTGAGTTTGATGATGCAACTTTTTTTGTTAAAAGGGCTGATAACATTGTTATCTATCTTGTTGTTTATGGGGATGACTTATTTATCATCGGTAGTGATGAAAATACTATTCAAGATGTGAAACAACAATTGAAGCAGGGTTTTGATATGACTAATTTAGGTCATCTTCATTACTATTTAGGTATTGAGGTGATTCAAAAACCTTATTCTATTTTTATTACCCAACAAAAATACATTGGTGACCTTTTGCAAAAGTTTGGCATGGCTGATTGCAAACCACTTAGTACTCCCATGGAGCAAAATATCAAACTCACATTAGATGGCTCCTCAGCATTGGTTGATGCAACTTTGTATAGAAAACTTATTGGTAGTTTGATCTATGCCACAACCACTCGTCCAGATATTGCTTTTGTTGTTGGAGTTATTTCAAGGTTTATGCAACAACCCTGCCAAACTCATTGGTTAGCTGCTAAAAGAATTCTTCGATATTTGAAAGGCACACAAAATTATGGGCTGAAATACTCTAAAACAAAAGAGTTTTCTTTGATTGGATATTCAGATTTAGATTATGCAGGTGACTCAATAGATGGTAAATCTACTACTGGTTATTTAATGCACCTTGGGTCTGGTGCAATTTCTTGGAAATCTAAAAAAAAACAGTCCTAGCTGTCTCTTCTTATGAAGCTGAATATATTGTAGCATTTGAAGCAACTCGAGAAATTTTATGGCTTCGAAGGATTCTAGAAGACTTGCAAACACTACAGATTTCCTCAACACCACTCCTCATTGACAATCAATCTGCTATCAAAAGGGCTAAAAATCCAATCTTTCATGATTGCACCAAGCATATCAACACAAAGTATCATTTGATTTGGCATCGTGTAAAAGATGGTAGTATACAGCTGAAATATTGTCCCACTGAAGATCAGCCAACAGATATTTTTACTAAGGCATTGGGCAAAGAAAAGTTTGAAAAGTTTAGAGGAATGTTTGGTTTAATCCCTTTAGATTAAGGGGGGGATGTTAATATTAATCTTCAGGTTTCTTAACTCTAAATATTAAATTAGGTTTTCTTTTGTTTGTTTTTAGTTCCATCAGTTTTGTATAATAGTTTGTAACTATTATTGCCATCTCTTTTATAAATTTTTTGTATTGTTGTAATTGAGAGGCAGATCAAATAATAAATGGTTTCCACTTTCTACATATTTTCATCTTTTTTCTCAGTCTGAGACAACACTATGCTAGTAGATTTAGAATAGTGAAATTTTGTTGATTAACTTGAATTTGGAATCTCTTCTTTTGGTCTCATGATTCTATCACTTCATTTTCATAGACATATGCAGTAGTTTTTGGACCACAAAGATACTATGAGAACCAAATTTAGAGTTGACATTACAATCTAACACTTTCTCTTGCAAGATAATTAGGTGAAATGAATGGATACATGATTTGAAGACACTAGAATTGCTGCCATTATCAAGGTGAAAATATTTCTATGTATTTCACCTCATGCAGCTATGAAGAGCTGACATATTATTCAATGAATTGTATCCCAGAATGAATATGTACATGATCACAAAGTGAACTTGAGAAAAGCAAAAGGTTTGGAGGAGATTGATGTTTATAGGATAATATGTATTAAGATTACTATCCACATAAGGCAAACCATGATAATGTAAGAGCTATCAATGGAGAATTTCTCAAATTTGCAACAATATTGTATGTATAATATACATTTTATTTACATGATTTTTATCAATTCAAGTTTGATTTTTTTGTTATTGATTGTAGCAATGTAAAAATTAAGAGGAGAAATAGTTGCTAGATATATTTGAGCATTTAATAGAGATTTTTGTGCTCCTATGATCTTCAACATAGTTGTTGTGTTGTAGTCAAGGAAGTTTTTGAAATTTTTGTTTTGAAAATTCCTCAAATCAATAACTTTCTATGCTACAAGGGGACTTACCACATTGAACTCTTTATCCTTTGCTAGTAGCATTCTTGGTATGTCAAAACAACATATGTCCCCTCACAAAAGAAAATTTGTTAAATACACATGGGATACTATTCAAAAAGGAAAAATGTCATTGAGGGAAAGCAATTTCATCAATGAGCTCTAGAGTAGGGCTAATGCTCATCAATCTTCTCTAGACTCATATAATACCTTGTTTGATAGAATTGTTCAACACAAAAGTCCATGAATGGAAACACTCAAGAAATATACATGATAGAGATCTTATGGGTAATATCATTAAGAAATTAACTTGTAAACACCCATGCAAGTCTAGATTCTAGACTTAATGTATCT